>JAACJT020001090.1:0-16435 GCA_009936485.2 Gymnarchus niloticus | reverse complement strand
GACCGGTGATGGTCACTAGGGAGGGACTGCTGCTGTTCACTAGGGGGGGACTGCTGCTGTTCACTAGGGGATGGACCGGTGGTGGTCACTAGGGAGGGACTAGTGGTGGTCACTAGGGACGGACCGCTGCTGTTCACTAGGGATGGACCGGTGATGGTCACTAGGGAGGGACTGCTGCTGTTCACTAGGGGGGGACTGCTGCTGTTCACTAGGGGATGGACCAGTGGTGGTCACTAGGAAGGGACTGGAGCTGTTCACTAGGGAGGGACCGGTGGTGGTCACTAGGGGAGGGACCGGTGCTGTTCACTAGGGAGGGACCGGTGGTGGTCACTAGGGGAGGGACCGGTGGTGGTCACTAGGGACGGACCGCTGCTGTTCACTAGGGATGGACCGGTGCTGTTCACTAGGGGAGGGACCGGTGCTGTTCACTATGGAGGGACCAGTGGTGGTCACTAGGGATGTACCGCTGCTGTTCCCTAGGGGAGGGACCGGTGCTGTTCCCTAGGGGAGGGACCGGTGGTGGTCACTAGGGAG
Source organism: Gymnarchus niloticus (assembly GCA_009936485.2). Classification (NCBI taxonomy): domain Eukaryota; kingdom Metazoa; phylum Chordata; class Actinopteri; order Osteoglossiformes; family Gymnarchidae; genus Gymnarchus; species Gymnarchus niloticus. Next base: position 15,901 of record JAACJT020001090.1, on the reverse strand, counting down.
GGACTGGTGCTGTTCACTAGGGAGGGACCACTGCTGTTCACTAGGGGAGGGACCACTGCTGTTCACTAGGGGAGGGACCGGTGCTGTTCACTAGGGGACGGACCGGTGGTGGTCACTAGGGGACGGACCGGTGGTGGTCACTAGGGAGGGACCGGTGGTGGTCACTAGGGGAGGGACCGGTACTGTTCACTAGGGGACGGACCGGTGGTGTTCACTAGGGAGGGACTGGCGGTGTACAGTAGGGCAGGATTGCCAACTAAACACCACCTGCCCTCACCCAGCAGTACTGATCCATCATATCCCCCAGGCAACACCGGCTTCGGAGTACGTGACAGGGAAATAAAGGACGATTTTTACACAACACAACACTGCGTATAAAACTTTTTGGGACTTTTCACTCACTCGTTTGGATATGAATTGAAAGTTTGTAAAATATCGTAATTTCAAAACAAACATATAATGGTGTTGTAAAGAAATACTGTTGCAACCATAACATTTCTTCTGTGTAACAGTGGTATTAAAACATAAATGAAGTATAATACGTATCCTCTACACAGGGCTTGATTTAAAATATTCATTTGGACATTACATTGGCCCGTCGGTCATGTATTTATACCGCTCCTTTGATTTTTTTCATTTAGGGCCCAACTTTATTATGACACACTATCCCGTATTGCTGGCGACGACTTTAAGACTATCTGGCGCGCATGCGCACTGGGACACGTCGGTCGCCTCTGATTGGTCGCTTCTGGCCAATCAGCTGTTATGTTCATAGCAGGGGCCATTGAGTCAGTTTGCTATAAGATGGCGGCCGCGGAACCGGTGAGTGAACGCAGCCCTCCGAGGTATTTGTCGTCCTGTGCCGTATCGAGGACGGGATACTGTATGGCGGCCGTCGTCAAACGTAAGGGGCGACGGAAATGTCATAGGGATGGATGGGAGTGTGCAGTGTCGGACGGTTAGTGCCTCTTGGGGCTGTTGGCCGGGCTCCCTATCCTAGACAGCGAAGCCCCAGGAGGGGGGGGATGGCTGTGATGGGGGGCTCCGGCAGCGGGACCGGCCCGGGTGGGTGACTTTCCACGGAAGCTGCATCCCCACAGGCTTTCACTCGTTCCAGCCACTAGGGCTTGCTGCACACCCCAATGGGGATAAAAACAAAGACGTTTTAGTCAAGCTTAATAACTGCTCGAATTTCATTGTAATTAACAGAATTTGTCAGAAATAAAACCTGCATTTCTAGCCCATGTTTAATGGGAGGGAAGGTGGACTCAATTTCAGATGGCCCTAGTGTGAGGCAGAGTAAGTTCTGTGTGTCCGGTACTGTGTGTTGTTAATGGACCCCTGGTGTGTTTCTCAAATCCCAGTCACCTGTTGATCAGGAGATCTTCATCATCTCTGCATCCATATACATGTACAGTATATAGTGCAATGAAATACCTCGGCCCCCATGGTGCTGCATATGGCCAGACAGAAATTTATTATGAAGAATAGACTGTATAAAGAAATGTGTATGGTCTCTGAAAGAGATGGTAAACAGTACAGCAGTACACAGTGACTGCGCTTGTACAAGTTACTGTGCAAAAACACTAGGGAAATCAGTGGACATCTGCAGACATCATGTTCTGTGGCCCCGAACACGTCTATGGGACTCGGAAAGGCATGACTTACTGCAGATGGTAGCTGGGCATGGGGGTCAGCATCTTTGGTGCTGGGATGACTGGGGCATGAAGCCTAATACTGCTGTAAGACAGGCACTGCCTTCTGAAGCAATGGGTGATTTTTTTGAACGCTGTGTATAAGGGAACGGGAAACAAGGCAGAGAGCTCCTGGCACACGTCCTTAGTGGAAGTCCTGATGATCCCTTTTATTACATCCATATGTTAAATGGTGTATATGCTTAAGCTACGTGGCATTGAACTGAAAGGTCCAAAGCCACAAATGTAAGCTGTGTGAATGTAGACTCTGAGTTGAGAATTTATACTAATATCTCAATGAGTGTTTTAACCATATAAATGTATTTAAACATTATAAAATAGTGACTTGCATGTTTCATGACAATGGCATTCAGTGCTTTAGTGTTGACACAATGATGTCTTCCATGTATATTTTAATTTTATTCTTATTTAAGTACACTTATGAGCTTCCCTAACAAACTTGGGATGAGCACATCTCAAAGTAACTTCAGTGTCGTTATCCAGCTGTTCTTCAGAAAACAAACAGGACTTTTTGTAATGTTTATTTCATTAAGGAAACCACTCTAAATCCCCAAAATTCTGATGAGGAGAAGCAGCCTGAAGCCACCAGTCAAGGAGTTGTCAGCCCAGAAGACTACATTAAACACCCCCTGCAGAACAGGTGGGTTGTTTCCTCACAGTCGATTTGAGGAATTCAAACCACCAGCCTTAGTATAAATGAATTTGATTCAGCTCATTGGTGTGTTATTTAAATTGTGCTGAGTTTGTCGTTTATTAGTATGCTGAGGTCTGGATGTGAGCACGATATCATAATGTTTAACTCCTTACATATTTCATTTTCATGGTAAATACGGAATTAGCTAAGAATGCTTAGTAGACTCATGCTTGACCAGTTGCTCACTAAATGGTGCGGTGTTGCTCGTGTTTGTGTATATATTTGTTGTGGTGAATATTGCGTCTGTTTCCCAGTGTATATATATATTTTTTTGTGCTGTGGCATGCGGAGGCATAATCAGTGTTTTCTTATAAAACAGATGGGCTCTCTGGTTTTTTAAAAATGACAAAAGCAAAACTTGGCAAGCAAACCTGCGGCTCATCTCCAAGTTTGACACCGTGGAGGATTTCTGGGCGTAAGTGAACATCCATTTGTTTGATTGTTTGTGTTGGTGCTACTAACGTTATGGTAAAAGTTTGACAAGCAATATTGTCAAATACAAAAGGCTAAGTAGGATTCAATTTTTTTTTTTTGGTCTAGCTTAAGGGCTGCTGTGGCTTTAAGATCATTCAAACAGTTTTTTGAATGCAGTAATTTTTAAATGCGTTTTAATATTTTAAAAATGCTGTATTATTTGACTTTGAAACTGGGACTGATTACAGAAGTATATGATTTGTAGAAGTGAAAAAGGAAAAGCTTTTAAAAGACATGGCCGAGTTGTTGTACGGGTTTTCAATAAAGCTTTCGCAAAGAAAACTTTTTGCAGTACAAGCAAATGATATCTGTAGTGTGACTATATTGGAAATAGACTTCTATCGTTGTCACTCTTTGGTAAGGTGTGAGTAATCATCTGCCAGGAAGTGAAGGGTGTGCATGTGGTCATGTCATCTGGAGTATGATGATGCTGATAATGTTAACTTATTTTAAAGTCTGCCTGCGCCTTGGTGTGTGACGTTTGTGTGACCAGGTGTTTATCTTGTTGGTATCATTTACGTCTTGTTTCTCTGTATTAGCTAAAGTACAAATATCCAAGATTTGGAAATCTCACATTAGTGTGTCTCCACAAATTCATAACAGCTGTTTAGTGTTTACATTATTTACACTGGGGATAGATGTACCGATCAAGATTTTCCCGTCCTGATCTGAGACTTTTAATATTGAGTACCTGCCAATAATGAGTACCAAACCAGTACTTGTATACTTTTTAGGCAATGATACAAAAATACAAATCAGTTTAGTTAAGGTATGCTGTACTGTTTGATAGCTGGTATTAATAGAAGAACAGGGTGAGCCACAGCTTTCACAGATATTTTCTTGATTTGTGAGGGAAAATATCTTAAATGAAAACTTAAAAATAAGAAACAATAACACACCTGAGTTAAGACTGTTCATTCTGGTCCAGGGGTACTCTAATTAAAATCCAAAAGGTCCACTTACCAAATGCCCGCTTGGTGAAAGGTCCAGTGGGGTGGGACAAGGAGTTTTTGCGAGACGGCGGGGGGGCTGTTGCTCTGCAAAAGCCCCCGAGACCTCACAGTTGTTTACCCTTTTTCAAAATCGTGAGTCTCACGGTTTACTTGACATGTATGCAAACTGTTTTAGTTGTTCTAAGGGCTCAAAGGCATTTAACATTGCCACATTTCACCACTGTCTTATTCTAAATTAAAAACATCGGCTTGTAAATGAACGCTTATTTATAAATCCACTCTTCTCGAAAAACGCAGTTTTCATAGTCAGCCTTGCTTTCAACTTTACAGAATTCTTTTCGCCAACGAGTTTGCTGACATCTTTTAGCTTTGATTACCACTGGAGTAGCTGGAGCTGTGCTGTGACTGACTCATACGAAACATCAATAATGCAGTAAGAAAATGGAAGAAGTTAAATAATTATTAGCAGTTGTAAAATTGAATTAATCTCTGCTCACATTCAGAAAACAAAAAGTAGCATGTACATTAATTTATCTTTTTCTGCAGCAACATCAACTATAACTCTATCCAGGTTAATCGGTCCGGATTATGTTGTATTTGGAGCCCGATCCAGATCGGAGTCCACCCATTGATGACAGCTGATGTAGTCTAGTAAGCAGTGGTTAAAAAGATGGAGTAGACAACTTCACTTGAATATTACCAATAAGAAATGTGCCATAGCAGCTGAGATCTAAATAATCTAAATGCAATACTGTACGAGTGAAATTATGACTGGAGTCGATCCAGTGTGCAGTAAGGCTAAGGAGCGATCGGGGGCATACATCAGAAGTCCAGATGTCAGTAGCTAAACTGACTGCCACCGCATTCCTTTATGGTGACGTATCTGTCGGAATTTAATGGGCCTTTATACAGCCGATACCGATCATGTAGATATGCTTTCATTGGCTCCGACACTGATAATTAAGATCGTATTGAGATATCCCTAATTTACACGGGTGGTATTTTAAGTTATTGTCTGAACATTTACTGGGCTTTCTGAATGATTTTTACGTATTGTGTAACCCTTGATTATTGAAATTTGTTTTTATTGTCTATTAGGAGTGTCACTGTCTGGGTCTTAAACTGTGGTCTAAAATGGCTGCTATTCTTTTCACTTCTTTTTCTTTCTTTGCAGTCTCTACAATCATATTCAGCTGTCAAGCAACTTGATGTCAGGCTGTGATTACTGCCTTTTTAAGGTAGGCCCTAATGTTTGTGACCAGTTAACTTCAAATTTCAGTCAGGGTATATAAAAAATAGAGGCAGGGGTGAAATTCTCATTTGATTGTACTGTGGGAAGCCCTGCGATATGTGTCATTGTAACAATGGTATTAATTACTCACCTTGGAAAAGCCCACGCTTTGCTCAGTCTGAACTGTCTTGGCCCAGCATGCTTCCAATGCCCCTTTGCACCGCGGTGCATGTCTCAAATACACAGCGGCTTGAAACCCCCCCCTCCCCCCCAACCCCCAAGTCCGGTTTAGGCCCGTCACGTCCTCAAGGTCGGCATGTCATCGTGTCCCAAATGGCTGTCTAGCCGTAGTGGTGCGGTGCTTAGGTGCCGCTGGGGCTTCACACTTGTCAGAGTGCGTGGGAGACGATGATCGACTGTAGCTAAAAGATTGTCACCCACATGCTGGTTGTGAGCTCTTACTTCTGTAGACCAGATGTAGAAGAGCAAAATAATTTATCTTTAATGCCCATGACTGTGGTAACGTATTAAAATCTTACTTCAAGTTGTAACTGTATTTACAAGGTCAACGCTATCATTCCCCTCCCTTATACTTTTATTATAATGCAGTCACCATGCGTGTGTCCCTTGCATAGGACGGAATTGAGCCTATGTGGGAGGACGAGAGGAACAAGCAGGGAGGTCGTTGGCTTATCACCCTGTCAAAGCAGCAGCGGAGGGCTGACCTTGACCGCTTCTGGCTTGAGACCGTGAGTCCAGCCCAGCCAGGAAACTCTAATACCTCCCTGCCCTTGCAAGGTAATGCGTTTTTTTTTTTTTTTTAAGTTGGCCTTTTGTGTCTTCGTCCTCAGCTCCTGTGCCTTGTTGGCGAAGCCTTCGACGACCACAGCGATGATGTATGCGGTGCTGTGGTCAACATCCGTGCAAAAGGGGACAAAATCTCAATATGGACCACCAACTATGAAAATAAAGATGCCGTAACACACATAGGGTGAGTCGGTTTTCTCGTTTGCATGTGACTTCCTTAAAATCGTTTGCATTCTGAATAGAAGTTAGGGGGAGCCAGATGGTAATGTTCTGTTGTAAAGAGGGTGCATTGATTTGAGCAGTGTTACCAAGTGACCTTTGAACACACACTAGGGATGAGTACTCAGAAGACTTGCCATTACTCTGGTGGACACTAGAGTGAGCCCATCATTTATAAAGGGCAGTGTTAAGCTTATTAGTAGGGATGGGACAAATGAGGGTTCAAAACCTGTGGTGGGTGGGAGTATCCCAAAATACCAATCAATGCTCATGTGTCCCATCATTACTTATTAGTCTTTTGTTTTAAATGTAAATGTGTATGGTTCACGTTACTGATAATGTGTCGATTATGCAGAAGGGTATATAAGGAGCGACTGGGAGTGCCACAGAAGGTGATCATTGGATACCAGTCTCACGCCGACACCGCCACCAAAAGTGGGTCCACCACCAAGAACAAGTTTGTTGTGTAGGGAGGCTCTCAGAGCCTTTCAGAAATGGCGCCCTTCCCTCCCCCCATCCATGTAATGTTCCAAGAAGGCGTCAAGCAATCCATATCCAGGTTAAACCAAAGGTCTTTCACAGAAGAGCCGGCCACTCATGGTAGTGCAGTTTGGTTCTCCTTACAAGATCTTCCTTAGCCCGTCTTGGTTCCTTCAGTCCCTGGCACAGAACCGAAGAACTGAAAAGCCTCTTGAAGATAAAAAAAAAAAAAGGACGACCTCATTTGCTGGCTGCCTGATGCTTTGGGCATCTTGAAATTAGGGGGAATAAATAAGAACCGTATTCATTTCGAAATTGTATTGATCCATTTAGTGGCGGAAGATCTGCACTCTGAAGCTTTTTCCATTTTACAGCTGTAATCCTCCATGTTTCACTCGTGTTTCATTTCAGTTTGCTGTTCCAGCAATGTTGAGGCTTTATTTTTATGCTTTGAATGTTAATACCCCATAAACCTGACCAGGATAAGCAGTTTGAAGATGAAAGTTTATATGGTTGGTATATGGTTGGTTTATGGTTTGGGTATTTTAGGGGGCTTTGGAATTTGTGGTTAATTATTTCCCTCTCGACCCCACCTATAAAATTGTTTTTTGGTTATAATTGATAGTTTATGCAGTTGATTTTCATTTTTTATTTTTTTTTTGCCTTTGGTCTTTAAGTATTACATTCCTTGTCTGACACAGTGAGACGAATATCAAAAAGGCCATTTTTATGCCTCTGTTTAACAACTTAGAATATGTTTTGCTTTGGTTGAACTCTGACTTTTGAACCTGACTCCACTCATTAATGCAATGTAAAAATAATACTGTAAATAAATATGTACAGTGAATTGTCTTTATTCGTGGAGTCCATTTTTTTGTTAGGAAAATTTGACTACAGGATTGAAAAGCCCCGCTTGTAACAGTGTCTGCACAGAGAATTATATGGCCGTGTCCGAATTCACGTGCCTGCCTGCCCACCAGGAACCTCCAGGAGCCTCGGATGTGCTACCATTATCGGTTTTAGGGATTTGGGACACTGACCTTCAAGGTCAGTGAACAGCAGACCCTGTATATTTAGCCCTTTTCACAAATTCCTGGCAGTTCTTGTTATTGTCATCACTGTGTCATGCCTGTAGCAAAGTGAGTTTGCGGTATTTCAAGCTGGCCTGCCACTGATCGTCAGGGATACGAGACAGAGCACTAACCCTTCTAATAATGAAACCCTAACAAAAGCATTGCTAAATTTACACCAGATTTCCCCACAGCTAAACGTGAAAGCTGTAAAACTTGGAATATAGTTTATACACAACTTTATAGCTCTCAGTGTAGAGTGGATGTAATTGGGTTAAAAAGCTATGTCTGACTTAAGAACTTTTATAATACAAACTATGGGCATACCTCCAAGGTTATGACTTTGTCCTTGCCTTTGTTCAGCTGTGTAGAATTTGCATGTTATGTGTTTCTCCTCCAGGTATTCTGGTTTCTGTTCACAGTCCAAAGGAATGTGGTGAATTGGTGTCTCGACATTGCCCATAACGTGAATGTGTTTGTGCCCTGTGATGTACTGGCATTCATCCAGGATGTACCTCTGCCTTGTGCTCTGCGTTGCCCAGAATGAGCACCAGGTTCTCCGTGACCCCATTAGCAAAACATAATGTTTTATGCCTATGAACTGATATGGGGTGGTGTGTGGCTCTGTGGGTTAGGATTCTGTGTCTGTGTCTCGACGGTTGTTAGTTTAAATCCCATGCTTAGCAGAGTGACCATAACATTTTTGGGCTGTTGAGTAAGACCCTTAACTCTGAAAATTACTCCAGGGCTGCCAGAAAAATAGATGACCCTGCAGTCTGAACTTTGTGTCTGTCTCATGAAGCGTATGATGGGATATGCAAAGATAAAGGAATTTGTATGTATGTGTACATTGGCCAGTAAATTATCGTTTCATTAAAAAACATACCGATCTGTGAAGGAGAGGTGGGTGTTACACTAACGTCCACTAGATGGCAACCTGGATCCATTTGAGAACATTACAGCTGGGTATCAGCTTTTGGCCAGATATGCGAAGATGATGAATTAAATCAAGCCATAACAACGTCAGTACGGAGGCTCTTATAAGATAATAGCTAATGCTTATGGAGTGTTTAATTGGAGTGACGTTGGCAGCCAAAACAGTTAATCGTAGTGAAAGACAATCACTTTTCATTTTATTATTTTTTTAGCACCCTGCCCCAGTTTCCCCCTCCAGGATCCCTAAAGCTGGATCACATATCATTGCCGCTCCTCATAAAATAATGTTTACGGTTAATGAGTCCAGTCATATTACCTTTCTTAAACAACAGTTTTGAGAACTCGGTTGGGTGTATTTGAAAAGGCAATGATAGCGTAGAAAGGGATGAGAATAAATGTAGGATGTCTAATGGATGTTACATGGATGCTTGCAGAGTGTGTGAAGAAAATGGGCTAATAATAATTTAAAAATGTATTATATTGTTAATATTTTACCACGCCTTGGTTAGCTCTGTGTTCACATCATTATTGCGACTGCATCAATCGTAGATTTAGGGGTGTAGAGACCTGTGGCACCCAACTTTCAGGAAAGCTGAGAATATCCATGTCAGCTTCCAAGCCCAACGTACACCTCTGGTATTAATGACAGTGGATGTAGGTATAGGAATTACATTTTAACTCTTTCTCTTAATTTCATAGTTAAGTACAAGGTTTCTTCAATCAGGCACAAAAGGGTGGAGTACAGTGATGGAATATGCAGTTCAATTTCAGCCACCTAACCACTGAAGCGTATTTATTTTTATTTATTTTTTGTCTAAACCTTACCTTGTTTAACGTTCTACATTTTAATTATATTTTTTTTCTACAGTCACGTTATAAGAACATCTTGTATATTCAGAACAGGCAACGTCCAATCAATCTGATAGATAAATTTCTATTCATGATGCATTGACAGTCTATGGGTCTGTTTCACAATCGGAAGACTATAGAGATGGAAAATACTCTCTGAAACATTATGACACCATTGGAGAGGGAAAAAAGGTTATTTTGTTGACGTATCAACGGTTAAAAGAACTAAAAATGATCCCACCTATCTCCTGCAATTGTAGTATTTATAATACTCTAATATTGTAAATTATTGTAATAATATTGTAAAGCAGAGGCAATCAAAGAAGATAATGTAAGTCTGCAGACATTAAATATTTCTTGTGTCTCATTTAAAACAAAAATGACCTGATCAGTTTAGGAATAGCCTACATGGCAGACTAAGAGAAATATCAAAGGATCTGGAACGGATTGGAGCTGAGTACACTACACTATTTATGATATTATGAAACATTAATTACAACATTGCATTACTCTTACGTGGAATTTGTGTAAGTTTATCCGTGCGTTATTTGGGTATAGCTAGACCATAGCCCGACATGGTAGTTCTCCATTGACGGCCGTAACCCAAGTGTAAATTAGTGCTACATGAGCCGTCTGACTATATAGGGTGATAATGAATAAAGGGGATGTTAATTGTCACTGTCTACCGAAAGTAAATTAATTATTGATCGCCTTTCTACTCTCCTCCTGTACTCCTTCCTATAGTCTTCCAAATAGTTCTGCCTTCTTTAAGGAAAACACATTTCCTCCATCGCACTTGCTCGTAGTAAAAGCGACATACTTTTGGGACGATTCGCCACATCACATCCGAACGTTTACTAAAAGCGGACATTTTGAAACCTTCACATTTAATTTCACGCACCTGACAGCGAATGTAAAACTGTATGAACAGCAAATCTGCATGAAAGGAGCAGCGGACGGACACACCGAACAGAACATGTGGTAACGAGAAGCCGAAAGCAATCAGCCAAGTTATTAGAATGCAGACTAATTAAGGAGTGGAAATTCCGCATGTACTAAGGCATCAGCGTTAAGTGTCAGCCTTACAAAACCCTCTCTCTGTCTGCCTCTCGTTATCAACGTTAATAAAAGAGCAAGTAAATAAAATGACTTAAATGTTTCAGGACAGTGTCTTAAAAGATCACAGGGAACACACAAGAGAAAGTGACAGAGTAAATTTATAACATTATGCCGGATATTGATTCCACTTCTTCTCCAGTAAGTTATATTTGAAATGAAGTAGCCTATAAAAGCATAACTTGACAACGCTGGGTTAAGCTTTGCCAGACATCTGCATATTTTAGAGTTTCTCAAAGGAAGACGTAGCTCTTTTTCGAATGGAGGCTAATTACGATGCTGTCAATAGACACCCTGCCCAAGTCAAGAATTAAGTATTTTTTTAGATGATGGTAATAAGCTGGGGAGGACAATAAACACAGACACAAACATATGGAAGAGCTCATGCCTAGATCAACTCCAGGGTAGAGTAACAAACAGAACCAAAACAGGAGAAGCCAGACAATCAGGGTCATACACTGGCAAATACTCAAGAACTAATGGTCACAGAAACACAATGCCTCACGAGGAGTCAACTGAACTGCAGGGCTAATGTAGGAGATTGAACAAGGCATGGCTGGAAACTGCTTGATGATAATGAACGAGGCACAGCTGGTCAGTACTCAGGGGACGACGAACGGGAGTAGGTTGGGCGTGACAGTTTAGAGGTAGACTGCCTTGGTGTGGACGTGACAGCATTCCTAAGATTATTTGTAAAAAGACACACACAGACACACAAAACCTAAATGGAGACTGTATAGTGCGTCAACAAATTTGCAATTTATTTTACTGTCATTGCCTCGGTTTTTTCAATGTTTTATAGAAAGAAGAAATTAAATCAAGGGGTCATAACTTTTTCCAACACTCGATCATAAGGAATGCAAGACGGAATAGGCACTTCAGAAAAATGAGTTCTCCCTTTCGGAATGTCAAAGCTTTTTAACTCTGTGGTAGGACTGCTATAATCAATACACAAGGCTGTTACCTTATTTACACCATAGAAACCTTGTGAAGACCTTGTGGTCCTACCATAACTGGAGATATGCTGTCATGCTGAAACTCAATCAACGTACACGCACACAAAAACAAACGCTTGTAAGTTCCGCTTTTTATTGCTTGTCACCAGTGTACACTACATAATTTGCACGTAACCGCTGTTAAGAAAAGGAATATCAAGAATTTTAACTTATCAAAGTCGCAAATAAATGTGGAGCCTTTTCCAAAAAGCACAGTCGATAAAATCACACGTGCATACCCATGCAGTCACATAGTCAAGACAAATCAGGAACACCGATTCACCAAAACTACAACTCTTCAAACAGTTGGAGGTAACCAGTGGAAGCCCACACAACACGGAGAGAACATGCTAACTCACTTAGCCGGTGGCGTGAATTGAACACAGCTCATTGCTACCCATTGAGCCACTTGTAGGTAGTCTATAAGAGGTCCACAATGTATTGCTTAGCTATCAAAGGCCGTCGCTCTTCATTCCACTGTGAAACGATACAATACCTGTGTCCACCACAAGGGGAGGCAGTACCAGTCTTATGAGAGCTGTAGACATGAGCCCAATTTAGTGTCTGGATCATAAAAGTAACCTTTGTGTCTGGAGAATGTGATCCTACGATGATTTCTACATCTCCACTCAATCTAAGACATTTTGGAGTGGAATTGATCTCGGTCAGAAGGATGCTTTGATCTTTGTGGAGTGTCTGTGCATGTCTCTCAAAGCCCTGAGTTCAGGCCTTCAGTCTCTTCCCATTCTGTAAGGAGACTGAAGAAGACAAACGACACGTGTATCCATTTTACTGTTGCCCAGCACAGCTTCATCCTATGGACCATGATGCGAATGTTTGAAACCTTGCTTCCAGTCTGTTAATCTAACCAGTGAATATAAAGAGGATTTTTTCATGTTAGAAAATCCCTACCACACTTCTCAAACCATCTCCCACTCAACCCTGACCAACATCTAGCCTAATCTGCTCCGCCAAAGGCCCCATGTTTTGATCGTTCTACAATCCCAAGCACTTGATTATTTTGTTAAGTTCCATTAAGGCAGTGGTTCCATACTTTTTTTTCCATTGGGGCCCCCCTTTTGCAGGAAAAATTTATTAAAGCCACCTCCCAACATGTGAACACATTACTCTGGTGCACACACAGCCCAGGGACTGAGCCCCAAAGTTTGGGAACCACTTCTGGTATTACAAATCATAGTCTGCTGGCTTGGCAGACCTATTTAAGGCAGGCATCTCACTCTGGGGCGTCGCGGTGAAGATTTTTCAATTTGCCCCATGTCATCAGCATTTCAGATATGCCGATGACTTCCGAATGTTTCTCTGGCAGTTGGTAATGTTCAGTCACAGGTGTCCTGGGTCAGAGCGGCCACCTTTCCATGCCATCTTACCTGTCCCTTGGCTTAGCTCCCCTCAGCTGTCAACCGAATCCTCTCCCTAGCAGACTGCCGACCTTCAAGATGTGATGCACGGAGCACAACCCCCCCGGTTAAGGTGGACACACTGTCGTCGCAATCGGCTTGTCTTGTCTTTTCTATCTCTCGTTGTTTCTTTTCTCATCAGTCACCCTGTACATTCACGAAAAGCCTCAAGTAACCATTTATTTTTAACCTCCTTCTCAGAGGATGCATTAACTTGCACATAACACTCTAGGTCATCGCTGAGGGCTTCTCTGTAGACTTTTTCCCTGTCTGCACCTCGGCTGGATGTCGTAATTTTGTAAGCTTTTTAGTGTAAGGTGGATGCAAGAATATGAATGTGCTTTAATGTTTCAGCTCTCGGACGCAAGACAAAGGGAAACATTAGCTTATCCCTGCCAGGATGATCGAACTGAATTTTGTTGTCACTAATTTTATGATCTGGATAAATTGAAACAAACCATTAAACCACTAAGCTTTTTATAGCCAAGAGAACAGAAGCATCACAGCAATGAGGAATTTAAGGTTACACACAATCATACACGCGTGCGTGGCTGCATGTTGCGGAACTGCTGCTCTTGAACATGCACACACACACGCACAGCGAAGATGTGATTTCTCACAGTCAGTTTGCATATTCCACACTCTCCCTGCTTTCCACATGCCATCCCAGTGGAGGATGTCCGTATGGTGACACCTGCTACACCCCGCTTACCATTCATGAGACACATGAGCAGAGGGTCTGTGTATTCGCAGCTCTCTCGCTACAACGGCATCTTCAGTCACCAGAGACAATGCCACACAGGTGTACCAGCTGCCTGATTGGTTGCCAGCTGGAGGCTTTTGGGGAGGGTCCAATTTTCAGCTTTTTCTTTCCATTGGTCAAATAAAGTCCTGATTTACACTGAGCACAAATCACCAATGTCCATGTGAAGAAGTTCTCATAGTTGCTTTCTGCAAAATCGTTCATGAAACGGTATTGACTGCTGCATTTATATTTATGGATAATATTCCCTGATCACTGGGAAAATTAAATGAAAGTGTGTCACATGGGTAGTGAGTGAATGCAAAACTTGGACAAATAAGTGAACTGCACACAAAAAAAAGCATTTTAAAATTGTTGTTTTGCTTAAAAAAAAATTGTATTTTTAAATGTTATCAAATTTGTATTTGAAACCTACTTTGAAATGAAGAAAATTGTTAGACAATTAAATCCATCCATCCATCCATCCATCCTCCAACTTCCTATCCACCCTAGTGGCAATCGGAGAAGCACAGGGCACAAGGCAGGAGATGCCCTTAATGGGATGCTAAATGGTGACACATTTTGTGTCCCATGATTAAAATTCTAAAAATAATAGTATTTTGGAATGGCAGTCATTTTAACACCAGAGTGTCTTTGTGCTTTGACAAGCTGTGCAGAGTCATGTCCTGCAGTGGTGACACTGGCTCAGACATGCTGTGGGGACTGACTTGTGCCTGCAGGTATGTGCGATTCCAAAGGTAGAGGAGACTGGGAAAAAACCTTCAGACGGTCTGGCTGGAAGATGACCCTGTCCAAGCCTTGGCCCGGTTAACACCTGTTATTTTAAGGCACGTTTTCTTTTGCTGAGATTTCAGGCAGTGCTGATATTCACTCATGTGGAAACGCCTGTCAGCTCCTGGGGCAGGAATAGCACACGTAGGGGGAAACAGTGGCAGGATGAGAAGGTCTTGGCAAAAAGGTGTGAGGATGGAATATGAGCCTGGAAGAATGAAAAGTGTCATTCTACAGCTGGGCCCCGCAGAAAAGAATAGGAAGTATAGCAATATATAAAATCATTTTCTTTTCACTAAAAAAACCAAAAAAAAATCGTACATAATTAATATTTGGCAAACTCAGGTACTGGGGATGCACACGCCAGTGTATTTCTTTGTGGCAGTCCCAAGCCCGGATAAATGGGGAGGGTTATGTCAGGAAGGGCATCCGGTGTAAAATTTTTTGCCAAATCTAATATGCGGACAACGATACAGATTTCCATACCGGATTGGTTGAGGCCTGGGTTAACAACGACTGCCACCAGTAGTGTTAGCCAACGGGGTGCTGGTGGAAATTGGGCTACTGTTGGCCGAAGGAGAAGAAGAGGGGGAAAGCGTGTCCGGAGGCAGAAGGAGAGGAGGAAGGTTAGAGAGTGGAAGAGAGAAGGCTGGATGATGTGGGGATAGTGAATCAGGAAGTGCAATGGATTAGCAAGGAGGAAGTAAGGACAGCTATGAAGAGGACGAAGAATGGAAAGGCTGTTGGTCCAGACGACATACCTGTAGAAGCATGGAGGTGTTTAGGAGAGATGGCAGTGGAGTTTCTAACCAGATTGTTTAATGCAATCTTGGAAAGTGAGAGGATGCCTGAGGAGTGGAAAAGAAGTGTACTGGTACTGATTTTTAAGAACAAGGGTGATGTGCAGAACTGTAGTAACTACAGAGGGATAAAATTGATTAGCCACAGCATGAAGTAATGGGAAAAAGTAGTGGAAGCTAGATTAAGAGGGGTGGTAATGATTAGTGAGCTGCAATATGGTTTCATGCTGGGAAAGAGCATTACAGATGTGATGTTTGATCTGAGAGTGCTGATGGAGAAATATAGAGAAGGTCAGAAGGACTTGCATTGTGTCTTTGTGGACTTAGAGAAAGCTTATGACAGAGTGCCTAGAGAGGAGCTGTTGTATTGTATGAGGAAGTCGGAAGTGGCAGAGAAGTATGTAAGAGTGGTACAGGATATGTATAAGGGCAGTGTGACAGTGGTGAGGTCTGTGGGAGGAGTGATGGATGCGTTCAAGGTAGAGGTGGGATTACATCAAGGATCAGTGCTGAGCCCTTGCTTATTTGCAATAGTGATGGACAGGTTGACAGACGAGATCAGACAGGAGCCCCTGTGGACTATGATGTTTGCGGATGACATTGTGATCTG
>JAACJT020001089.1:0-16437 GCA_009936485.2 Gymnarchus niloticus | reverse complement strand
CCATGGACCACAGCACGCCAGGCCGCCCTGTCCTCCACCGCCTCTCGAAGCCTGCCCAAACTCATGTTCATTGCGCTGTATCTTCTACGTTGTGATAAATCAATCAAATCCATCAGCTGATGTAATTATGTGTTATGATCACGCCAAGGGTTTTAATAAAATGGAGCAAAACAACAAGTAGGGTGTCAGCAACAGGTGAACAGTCAGAACTGGGAAATAAAATGAATTTCCGAGCCAAAATGTAATCAAATAAGGGCAATCAGAAAAAAAATAAATAAAAATAGGGAAATGCTACAAAATCCAGGCTGATCAACCAAAGAACAAATCAAATTCGACACATAAGACAAGAAAAATGGAGTCAGGAATGACATCAAAGTGGCCATGCTTGAAATTAGACCCTTGCAGGGTTTTTTTTAACTCAAAATCCAAGCAAAAATCAAGGCCTAGCACTGCCTACACTTTAAAATCAGTATAACTAGAATAAAGTATGCTGTAGGGCATGCTAATGTCAGCGGGGACTGGGCATCTTGATATATAGATGGGACAAAATACTGGTTAATACAGCAAGAGAACCTGTTTCAGGCTGCTGAAGAACTCTGGCAGAAAATCCAGCTTTCAGCGGGACAATAATCTCAAACAAAAGGCAAAAGTAATCCTGGTGTCCTAAAACATCCCAGGAAAGGGCCTGATCTTAGTCCCGTGCTATGCCAGTGTGTGGAAATTGCAGCGCACTAGTGCCAAACAGTCCTAAACAGTATGTAGAATGCTCCGTGCTGACCCCAAAGGACTGCTGTTGCTGTAAAAATGGCTCGACGGAAATATTAAAATGAGGGTATTAAATACAGTAAAAATGTTCCTAATAATATTTTATAACTTTGAACAAGGTTGCATTTAAATAATTGTAGTTTCAGTGTATTGAGATAAATTAATACCATAGACAACTAAACTTCAGATTCAGTTAAATGAGAAGAATTGCTCAAGGGTTTCAATACTTTAGTCAGTACTGATACATTTTGCAATGTGTAAAATGTATTTATGCATTTCTTAATAAAATATACTTTTATGTTCAAATTTATCTTGAAATAAATTCAGTTCGGAAGGGCGAATGCTATTCCTGCATGCAGACGTTGATCCATTATGTGCGTTTTACAATTGAAATGATACTTTCCTTTATTTAAGGTACCTTCAGAACAAATATAAAATGTCTAGAAAGGGCAAAAACTCCATCAAATGGGCTGTCTCCATGAAAATGTTCATCCATCAAGCTAACATCAAAGGCAATCATCTAATCCAATTTCCTGACCTACCAGATATTTATTTTGTTTTGATTTTAATTCAGTCTCTGTCTGTTCAATGTAATGTTGTATTTTTTTCATTTAGAAAGGACAGATTACTACGATGTAAAACATTAAAATTAATAATAACAAGAATGGCGATAATTAAAATAATAATGGACTCGGTAGTTTTTTTTTTTTTCTTCTTTCAGTTAATCGATATTTCTGTTGCATTGCTGTTTTTGTAATTAGCAGGGCATGGGATGACAGCAAATAATAACGGTGTGAAAATGCATGCTTCTTCCATAACTGTTTGTCCAGTACAGGGTAGCGGAGAACCTGGAGTTTACCCAGGAAGTACAGGCTACTTCAAGGAGCACCTAGGGTGAGATGCCATGCACTTACAGGGGACACACTAACATGCAAGCTCACGTTACGGGTAATACAGAATCAATGGTTCACCTAACTGCATGTTTTTAGGAGTATTGAGGAAAATCAGAGAACCTGACATATGACCAAACAGGAAAAGGAGAACATGCACACAGCCAGAGATAGCCATTCAGCCACCAAGTCTGGAGGCGTAAGGCTATTTCACTGCTAAACCTCCATGGTGTAAACCTTTCTGTCCTCACTGTAACTCTATTTCGAAGTCAAGCCTGTAGCTGCATGAGTTGAAGATAAACACAAAAGGATTTCGATCCCACGATCTGCTCTTTCTGTGTGTTAGAAGCTTGCAGTTACACAAATGAAAGTGACATAAAATGATAAGGGCAGCATAGCTTTACAGTACCACATGTGTTGATTTCACATGGCTTGAATCCTTTGAGCAGAGTCAAGCCAATGTACGTTCTGGGGGTGCCATGCCCCTGATCACCTGGGCCTCAATGTCATAGCACTGAAGATGTACGGAATGAGCCACAGCGGAACCCCGTCAGCAATCGGCTGAAGGTGGCATTAAGAAACAAAGGTCAAGCCAGGGGGAGAGACAAAATTAGAGCCCATGCAGGATGACCTACCGGGGCAGGCTGAATGTTGGGAATCGATGAGGGGGATCACCACCTGTCGCGGGGAAGAACCATCTCCTGGCACCATGCAATGCTGACTGCTTCTGCCCATTTCACGCCTTCCCTGTTTGTGGTCTTGCCCTGATGTTAAATAAATGTAACTCCCTCTGGGGGCTTTGCCAGCAACTCCAGTCGTCTGTGCTCCTCCCGTGACGATACTGAATTAAATCAATCGCTGAGCTGAACTGACCAAATGTTACGTCTCTGAACACAACAGGATCTGATCACAGAATCAGACGGTTCATTATAGAGGAGTTGGTTAGAAATCACAGTCAGCAAACAAGCGAAGGGTCAGTAACCCAGATGAATCGACACGGGCATCTAAATCCAACTCACAAACATGAAGAGCAGTCAGAGAATTCCTGAATTCTAGAATTCAAAAGCCAGATGAACAGACAGAGCAGCCAAGATCCAGAAATCACAGACACAAAAATCAAGAATTCAGAGGAGAAACCAGAGATCAGAACTCAGGAAACAAGCACAAACATACAGTACCTCACAGTGAGGTAGGCCAGGCAGGAGGTGTTTTAAAGCCAGTCTGATTAGAAATAGCTCAGCTCAATATTTAGAGGAGGTGGAATGAAGGCATGGCTGGCTTGGCGTGTGTATGACAGGTCTTGGCTGGCTTGGCATGGGCGTGACAGGATGTCAAAGGCTGGCTGGACTTAACATGCCCAACCCTCCACGGGAATGCGTCACCGATCCCTGCCACGAGCTGGCAGCACGTGCATGTGGGCTGAAAGGGCGGGCCTTCCACGCAACACTTCCTGGTGCCGTTTTCGGCTGATAGCTGTAGGCAGTTAAGGGTGGAGCGTGGATCCGCTCACAACATCAGTACCGAAATTTGAAGGCGGCCACCGTGCGTTGCGCTGACACCCCAGCGGGGCCCCCCATTAGCCAGGCAGAGCAGCTACTTTATGGTGTCAACGGTATTCATGGCGGCACCGTTGTACGATGCATTAAACAACTTTGGTTTCCCATTTGGATTCCATTGTCAGGCCAGTTGCTGGTTTTGCTTACAATTCATACAAATCAGACTCGTTTTTCCTCAGTGGTAAAGGAGGCATTCTCATTTCTCCTCGAAATTACAAACTGTCCCCAGGGAGTACCTTTACTCCCCCTTTACCTATTGTTAGCTCACAACCCTGTCTTTCTACAAAATGTAAGATCTGAGCTTGACATCGATTGCCTCAGATTGGCTTTGTGAACCTTCATGAGCTCTTTACATTTTGATTTCAACTGGTAATGAAATGCTTTTCTGAACGAACCAAAGGGTTAAATTCACTGCGATAGTTCCTGAAGACATCGAGAGCCAGATCGCGGTCCAAAAGACTACGTAGTATTTTGTCATTTGAGCTGGATGACAATGGGATTCTTTACTATTGCGTTACAGAAACGGTGCTCTGAGACCCAGCACTGACTATATGTAATCCTGGGCAATGTACCTCATTTTTCAGCTGATAGCAAGACCACAGTTTCGCAGGTATGACTGTCGATTCTGTACATAGAGATTAAATTGCACAGCTATTCAGCATCTATATGGCATAAGGCATCAAGGATTTTATTCTCTTTGAAACACGAGGTCTTCATGTTGCAGTTTAAATACAGCAGCACAGGCGCTGAAGAAAATTCTTTGTTTACGTACAGAGTATATCACCTGAAAAGTATATTTTTTCCATGGTGACTGCACAGTGGTCGAGAAAATTTTCTCAACCTGGAAAAAAGTCAGAGACTTTTGCTGGAGTATAATGATGCTGGAGAGTGTGAAGCACCCAGGCTGACCAGATGTAAATATAGCAACAATTCAGAATAGAGAGCCCATGCAGTGTCAGAAGAATGGAGTGCCAAGGCAACATCCTTCCTGTCATTGTAATGTCTCCCTGATAGCTAAACGTGGTCTTTCCAGTCTTGCTGAAATATAAATCAGAAGTCATTGATTTGAATTGGCAGAAAGCAGACTTGGTTATTATTATTCCAGGTTCAAATAGAGCACAGACACAAAGCAGCCCAAACCAAATCATCCCGCCCGTACTGCCATATTTTCTGCCCGACAAGTCACTGAGTCTAGACAGTACAATGCAGGAAAATGTTAAGCACCTAGACCTGGTGGATGGTTCCGGAACAAGGTGTGCTTTAGACAGACTCAAGTGCAGCTGAGGGAAACAAGAACCAGGACAATGTACTAAGAGGAAAAAAAACCAAACAGATGGATTACAAAATCAAAACTTTGATACGAGACAGACTATACGGGAGCGTACGGCCGTGTGCTCCTGAAGGAGGGGTCTGAACCCTGAGTAAAGCTAGCTACTCGGTCTATATGAAGCCTGGGACTGCTAGGTTTAACCTCTAAATTCATGTGCATTACAACCATGATTATCATCTTCCTAAGGCTGTTAGTCACCCGCCACAACAACAACAACAAAAAAAATGGACCACATACTATTTTCAGACTATCGGCAAATTTAATTTACTATTTCACCAGACATTTGGTAACATTTTATTAGTACATGAACAGTATATATACAGACATCTTACCTGCTGCTCAAGGTAAGATGGGTTGATGTTAACGCTGAGAGTCTTCTGTCCCGTACGCATAGGGCTATGGAGTTATTGGGGTAGAGTTGGTGTGGGATTGCAGCGGTATTTCAAAGCATAACAATGGGGGTGAAGGCTACTGAGCAGTAGTGTTGGGTTTTCCCCGAACCCGGGTTCGTGGAAGGACTCACACAGAGGCGCAGGTAAAGATCAATGAAAACGTCAAACCTTTATTTTATGCACATTCGCGATAAGAGCAAATATATATATTTGGGAGCAGCTCACCCCAGCAATGGTGGAAAGAGAAGCTCAGCTCTTCCTTCTTTTGAGGCTGTTTTATTACCTCGGGCACGGACCCCCACCCAGGTTGTTACAAACTTCTGTGTTATCTCTGTTCAGGCGCCGGGGCTGGCTCATCTCTCACGTCAGGGCTGAGCCACAGGTTAACCGTCTGTCACCCAATGGCCATGTGGTCTGCCTTAACCTTGGTTACTGTCTATGTTTTTCTACAAGCATAGCTTTTATGAAGCACTTTCCTTGGTTATAGTTCAAGGTTCTAAACCTAGCTTTCTGTCCCTACACCGGTAACCAGGAACAGAAGTAGGACTGACAATGCCCCTTACAGAAGACAACATGGACAATCCACGCTATTCTAACCTAACAAACTGAACGATCAGAAAAGAAACACCAGAATAAAACAACTGAACAGAGTGAACACTTAACCGCAGCAAGGGAGCAACTCAGGCTTAAATAACAAAAGAGCCAGGTGATACACGAGGGCAATCCAGACAAAGCAATTGGATGGAATCTAGGCACACCAAAAACGCAGTCAGATGTAGATGTGACAGTTAACTGTAAGTATTTGGACTGCAAAAGGAAACCGCATGCTACACACACAGAATGGAGGCAGAATTTAAAATGCCAACATTTTGAGGTGCTTACCCACTCTATTCTGACACAGAGATGTGAAAATCACTTGATAATGGATGCCCGTAAAAAGATAATCTTAAGTATTTATTTATTTTAGCATTTCATATAAAAAAGCACATTTGATTCCTACATACTGTCCGTGTGTAAGGTATAGACAAACCAGGGCAGCAAAGTGAGTAGACTTGCAGTGTGAAAATTACTGTTGGTAAGATTTATGTTGAGCTCTGTGTTTGGACTGGCTTCAAACCGAGCTGAAAGAATAAGTCTGATATTCTTGACTACATAGTAAGCTGTATAATTTATCTCCTGTCCAGGGATCAGTTTTATGGTCCTGCAGCATTATTAAAAGACAAAACCATAACCTCGACATCTCCTTAAGGAGCTTGCAGCCTCAGACTGAGCTATTTGACAGCAGCTCAGCATCTCTTGAAATAACTGTGCCTTCTCAGATCATGGTAGGCAACGTGCCTCTGCAATTGCTGTCAGAATAGAGATGCAGTTAACATCACATGCTACCTTGGGAGTGCAACGGTCTGCCCAAAATGCAACAACACATTGCTTATCTGTTCAAATTCAGGTGAATTTTCTGCTCTCAGTTTGTTACAAATATCCATAGAAATAAATGAACGTGCGAATAAAATCAAAACTCTTAATGAGTTCATACACTACTATAAACTTTAAGTTAGTAAACGATGCAGTAATATGTGAAGGCTAATATGACTTGACATGCAGTGAGAGAGAACAAATGCGGAAATTATAAATTCCGAAGGGCAGGCATATTTCAAGGTGGCACTGAAATCATATTATTTTTTATTTTTTTCCAACAGCATACGACATCGTGGACCTATTGTGTTTTACAGAGAATTGAAGTGCAATAAAGATTCTAACATAACTGTTTACCTTTCATAGGAATCAACGTGTACAAACCTTTTAAAAATCCATGCTATGTATATTCGTAAGAATCCTTTTTTCTCCATTGTCCTTTTTTTCTTGAATGAGGTTACAGCAACATGCCTATAATAAACTGCTAAAATTATTCTCCTGAAATGTTAAAAATGATGTTTGAAGTATTTAGGTTGCCGTGTCAATGCATTTAGACTGTATTTGTTCGCTTGTCTGACGTAAACAATGGTTTGCACCCACTTTCAGACTAGCTTGAGAATAATGTTGCAAACTACAGCAAACAGTAACCATTCATCAACTTTAATAATGCAATCAGTGACAGTTAGTCTTAGAGTTTAACAGAAGTGATGTGTGGAATTGTTCAAATTATTAATCTAAAGCAGCATACATATATTAAATTTTCCCTTTACTCCCTAATCTGGTTAAATATATTTCTAAAATTAAGAACATTTTTAACATGATAAGCTAAAAAAAAAAAAAAAAAACTCTAGTACATGAATCTGAAATCAATAATCTTTCACGATTAAAATTATTAGTTTCCAGGCAAGAAGCATAAAATGCGTAAAAATGTATTTTTCAAACACGGGCAACTACATATAATTTTGAAGGTAAAACTCGGCTTGAAATGCATCAGCAAAATTGCCTTCTTTTATCTTGCCCGGTGAGAAACTGACAGACAGTGACAAGGCTTGTGTGCCTCTAAACAGAGACCAATTTCAACCTGTGTATGAAGTTAATTCTTGAGGTCCACAGCTACTAACTAGGACAGAAAAGCTGAATTTTCTGCTGATATCAGCAAACATCGCCGTGTATCTCATCAGAGCGGACCTGAACCATAATGTTGATTCTCTAATATTTTTAATATAAGAGCTTTACAAAGAGCGATCAGCACTGGTGTCTCAGACGTGTTTCAGAAGTGAACGATTCATTTTGCTCCGTATAAATAAAATGAGGGGCTCAGGTCAGCTTCTTGGATAAATCCCCTCGTTTTTGCAATGGTGAATTTTCTTTGTGTTTGTAAATGATCATGGATTGCTGATACTTGTTACACCGTTAACTTAGTAATCGTTAAAGTGCCGAGTACTTTAACATGGAACTGCAATGGTGCTCAGCACAAAACGAAGCCTGCAATGTTATTGTACATTTCCTCCATTTGGACAGAGAATGCTTGAACGGGGGGGCGGGGGAGCAAAATTACATTTTAAATAGCTTTGCTGTTTCATCGAATGGCCGCTGAGGAACAAAGGAGTACCAATCAGAAAAATAGAAATAAATGACATAATAATCTCGCTCAGCTAGCAGCTGTGTTTCTGATTATCTCGTTAGTATTCTTTTGCTTACCAAATGCTCCCTCATGCGAAACAGCCAGACCAAGCCTAAGTTCAAATGCAGTGGCTACCGTATAAAGGGGACAGCGATATTAAAACAGTAATCATCTACCCATCCATACACCTTCCAACAAGGTCAAAGGCCTAAGAGAACGAGGTAGACACAAAGCAGGGTCTTATGGCTACTGTGGTCAGTTGGTAGCACTGTTGCCTCACACCTGTAGGGTTAAGGGTCCGAATCCTGGCCGTAGTGTGAGTGTGGAGTTTGCATGTTCACCTGCTTTTGTGCTGCTTTCCTTTTGGTACTCTGGTTTCCTCCTGAATTAGAAAAACTTAAGTGAATTCCTCTCTCTAAATCGTAAAGCCTCTCTCCAAATGGCAGTATGGACTTAGAGGAGCTGACCTCCCGTCCAGGATGTCCTGTCTTGCACCATGTGTTTCCTGGGACATGTGTCAAGCTCAGGTCAATACATAAGTCAAATAAATAATGAGGAATAACTACATGTAGAGACTGGAATCCTAATCCAGGTTTTTCCCTGCCTGATGCCCTGTGCTGTTTCATCTCATGACCTTGTAATAGATCACTGGTAGCTGGAAAATGGTGCAAGAAATCATTTAAATAAACGGTACCTTATCACCAAAAAATCTGTGTTTAAAAATTCTCCTTGAACTTGCATAAACAAATTTTGTGCTTAATTTTTTTTTTACAAAATGTTTGCAAACAGGCTTTGGATAACATTGCCTGCAGCATGGAGCTCTGCTAGGCAAAACATTTCAATGCGGTATCTTTACTGTGTTTGTTTTAGATCGATATCTAACATTACATTATCGCCTACAGAGACTGTCAATGAAAAGTTAACATCAGGGCACAGCTGTTTTGAGGTAATTACCTAAAAACTACAAAAATAGCCTGACAGAGTTATTGTCACAAAAAAAAATCACAATTTATTGAGCAAACAGCATTTTTTCCAGTTTCATGAACAAATGAAATGGTTTTAACAATTAATAATAAATCATATAACCAGAAATATTTAAATCACTAACAAGGACTTCTATATTGATAAGGGTTTCCACTGCCCTGCTAAGGACAATTCATTGTATAGAATGGTTATGAGACCTATAAGTTTTCACAGAAAGTTAAATTATACTTTTAAATCACATAAATCACAAATTCAACTCATAGTTTACCTGTAAGTCGTACTATACAAAAGACTTTATAACAGGCACTGGAAATCTGTTGGTTACAGAAATGTGGAATTGGGTCCCGGTGTGAGATATAGGAGGACGTCAAACTTTTTTCCAGTCTCATTCCACTTCATTACACATAACTTTATTTATGGACTTTAATATTGTGAATTCTTTATATCTGTGGATTCCTTGAGTTAATACCAATGTCTGCTGAATAGCCTCATTGGAAATATATTTGCTAAAAAAATGTGTTAAACATTTATTTCCCGCACTGCACCTCTGCAAGTCATAAGCAAGTCAAGCCGTGTCAGTATAGTCAGTCTAGGGGTCGGGTTTAAGCGAAAAATGACTTTAGATTTGTGTCAGTTCACATTTGTATGTGTTGGCAGAGATGCCATAGCGACACCAAGCAGAATGACAGGATACTGTGGCCAGAATGGAAAAAATATTACAGTTGCCGTTAAATAAGCAAACATTTTTCGATATAAGGAATCACGCTGTGTTTTTTCAAGTTTTTTCAAGGTTAGTAAACGGCAACAAAATGACATGGGACTGGTATTGCCGCCAAGCGTAATTATAACCCCATCATTCAAGAGTTAGCACACCTGTCTTTGCGTGTCTTAAAATGGCGAATAAAATTCGATGTTCAGATCATTGTGCTGCTGATTTTTCGGCCCAAATTTTGCAAATAGGTTCTGTATGCAATCGTGAACTGTAAATATCCAAAATTAATAATGTTTGACATTGAATCCTCCACTATATTTCACAGTTGATTCCTAGTCTAGACTGGCAGTATCTTTTTTTTTTACAGCCAAAATGTGCTGAAACATGATGATGTATTCAGTTATTGTTTTTTTTTTCTTTTTTTAATATATTCCATGCCACAAAGGGATATGCCATTACAATAAGAATAACCGCATTGATAAAATACAAAGCATTATCTTACGTCAGTTAAATGCAGTTTGAATATTAATTGGAAACTGACACCGTTATTAAAATTTTACCGATCCTAAGCCCCGTTTTGGGTCATCACTCAGCAGAACTCCATTTCAATTTAAAACCATTAACCTCTTAACATATTAAACATATGTAATGCTACTTGCATTCTGTAAGATATTTTTTTTATTAAATAAGAATAAATAGGACATTTTTAAAAGGACAGATGTTCAAAGACACATTTAGAGGGTGTTCATACAGGAGCTCAGTTATTCAATGTTTTAATATTTCTTAACTCACCTTTCAGGTGAACATCTTTCTGAAAAACAGGACAGAAGTGTACGTGATTAGCACTTCATACTGGCATTACCCGGCATTACTGGGGCTTGGCTCTGGCTTTTGAAAAACTGGCTGAGAGCAGCCTGAAAGCATGTCAGAAAGATAAATGGCCTGTCTCTCTGGCCGAGCCTCTCTCAGCACTATCAAAATGCATCAGAAAGCAGATTGAAATTATTGAAAGACTACTTCTGTGGGGCTGTGGTGCCCACTCCATTACTGCTGTAACACAGGAGCAACTAAGAACACCAGTAATGGAACTACGCATTAAGCTGCCCCTCAGTACATCATTAGCTCCCAGAAGAGTTGCCATGGTGGAAAATCCTGAAACGGCGGCTACTTTTCACAGGACAACAATTAAAGAAAGCCTTCCACTGTGGTGAATACAGCAGCAAAAACGTGTGTCATGAATGTTAAAGCAAATACTACACACACGTTCTACACGTGAGATTGGTCATGGGAGCACATCTAATTTCATCTGGTTTCAGAAAGTACCCTCACGAAAAAAAAAAAAGAAAGATTCAACTCCACAAGAAAGCTTAACTGAAACAGTAACCAAAGACAAATTCAAATGAAGAAAGCCGTATCTCCTTTAAGCACAGTGAGCTTTTAAGCTTCCATCTTCTTCTGGTGATTCCTTCCTGTGCAGGTTCAGCTAATGGCCTGATAATAGGATTCCGGAGAACATTTACAAATTCAAAAGGATTGGTCTCTACGGCACACTTTGTATAACTGCAATCTTTTGTTTGGATTAATAATGGCACGGTTAAAAAGAGGTCAATGGACTTTTAATTAAGACTTGCTCATTCTGACAGGACCAGCCCATTCTCTATTGCCAGTGAAACGTTAATTTCAAATTAATGGTTGGGGGGAAAAAAAAAAAACTATTCTAATAAAATAAATTCTGCCAGTACCAGCAACAACATAACAAAAAATCACCCTAATCACAAACAATAATAGATGGCTAACAATAAAGAATGAAAAATTCAAGGTGATGATGACCGTTGACCAGAATGATATTGACTGATTTTGCCGTTCATTGTTGCAAGGACACTGTCAGCTTCATTCCTGGTGTCCTTCACAGTATGCGGTATTTACAGAAACCGAGTGTAGATGATGTGCAAATTGATTAACTGAAACACGTTTTAATAAAATAAGAGAAAGAAACTAATCTTAATAATCTTCATTAATGCGGGGCATCAAGACTGGTATGAATAAATCGCACATGACTGTTTTCTCCCCCAGAGGACAGAAGCAATTCAAAAATACAAATTTTTAAAGTGAGACACAATGAAGAGCAGCTGGAAATTTATCTGCTGCTTTGGCAGATAATTTTTTCCGGAGGATGAAAAGCTGTGACTTTCCGGGATATCAGGCAGCTGTCTTGCCACAAGCGCTCTTTCCTAGCATCTCTGTGCTTCACACCCATATAACTTCAGCTCCACCTTACAGGCCTTTGCTGATAGGCTAATTAAAGAGCTTTCCAGAACATTCCTATTCAGAATTTCTGGGACAGGCTGGAGCCACCATGTGGAAAATCAACTCGGGTATGACGTGACATGAAAGAAAGTAGCCAATTACCTGTGGTGGAGGAAATGAAAGATACAGGCCAAACTGCTATAAAATCAACCAATTAGAGAGCACTTCTCATATTCTACATGACAGGCATTGCTCTGAAAACACAGTCCATTTTGGTGTATGTCTGACAGTAAGGCTCTCTTTTCTTTTCCAGCCTCTGTTCTGGAGTGTTTCACTTCATTTTTAATGCTCGCCTCTTGAAAATTAAGTCATATGTGATCAAAAGGAAAATATAATAATCACGTCGAGGTATTTAAAACTCAGCTTCATTAATCATTTTCTTACCAAATTAAAGAAGAAGACCTCGGGGATATAATTTGTACTCGTTACATTTTCATATCTCACTTCAGAGCAGTGTTATATGCAGTTAAATAACTAGCTAGTGTTTGCTCATGTCAATTTGCCCAATCAGAGGGGTAAGTTGTCACCCTATGTGGGGTAAGATCTCACACTGGATATCGCAAGAACCAAAAACACCACCAGCTCAAGTCTGATTTCTTCCTTTAACTTCTGAAAACTCACAACAACAGCTGTAAGATCATTTCAAACAAAACCGAACATTTCAAACATTAAAATTAAATTATTCCATAAGCCTTTTTATTCTAGTATTGGCCTAACTGACTAACCAGACTCATCATCAGAAACGCAATTCCGGCACGCGTAAGTCATCATGCCTGGTGTCTACTCCTCATGGGTTCACGCACAGGACCCAGATCTCATTGGGATGACTGTGATTGAATGGTTCCATGCAAACAAGGCACAAGCATTCATCTTCATCTGATGAAGACTCAACTGAAGTCTTTTTTTAACTTCCTTTTTTATTGATGTGAACTTGGAGCCCGTCCCCGTCTCTAGGAACAGATTTTCTTTGGTTCCGCCCACCATTCAGCTTCCAGTGGGTCCTTCATCGGATGCATCAATGACAACAGCAGTTTATCTACTGTTCTAGGACCAGCTTCTGGATACGGCCAAATATTTTCTGGAGCTGGTTAGAGCTCTGACCTTTTGACCTTTTCCAGTAACAGGGTTTTTTGGCAACATACCTGCTATTGACTGGAAGTTTAATTTTTTTTATTATTCTATCACGTCTAGACACTATATAACACTATATAAGGACGGCTCGGTCACACATCCTAACCAATCTAATTCTAGGCTACACAAGAGCTGAATGTCTGGACACCATCTGCATATTTAGCATCCACCATTTTCCAAATTGCTTAATCTGATTCTCGGTCACAAGGGGGG
The DNA here is from genome assembly GCA_009936485.2 of Gymnarchus niloticus. NCBI lineage: Eukaryota > Metazoa > Chordata > Actinopteri > Osteoglossiformes > Gymnarchidae > Gymnarchus > Gymnarchus niloticus. Next base: position 3,120 of record JAACJT020001089.1, on the reverse strand, counting down.
CCTAGAGCCTATCCCAGGGAGCAAGGCAGGGGATATCTTGGCTGGGGCGCCAGCCCATCACAGGGCATGGTCGCTTCCACACGTTTAGCGATTCTCACATGACGGTTAGGCCTGCAATTCCTGTCTTCGGACTGCACCATAAAACTGAAGTACCTGAAGGAAACCCACAAAGCAAACAGAAACTCCACACACACACACACACACACACACACACACACACTCTGGAGGCAGGAATCAAACCCCTGACCCTGAGAAGTGACAGTGTTAACCACTGAGCAACCATGCCCCACCTACTCAGAGCCTGTCACATGATTTACTGTTTAGCTGAGGATATAGCACCAGAGAGTCATAGAATACTAACATGATTTTTTGCTGTGCTATTGACTACAATTAGAATTTGCCACTGGAGAAGACACAAGGAATGTGAGGGTGAAGGGAAAATTTGGGATATTGTGCAATTTACTCCATATTGAAGTAAACTTGTCTACTGAAGACATGTTACATTTATTTGCATGTAGTCTCTTTTTTGGTTCTGGTCGGTAATGAAATGGACCTACTGCTCGTCAGCTGGAATGAACGTACCAGGGTGATGCACAATTGATGCCTTGTATCAGTTTGTTCATATAAACTGGAAATCCAGCTGTATGTTGATAATAGGCACCAAGCTTGTCTTTAAATGCTGGTACCTTTTGAGCTCCCATAATTACCATTAAGCTGGCCTTGAACTCTATACCTGTCCTTGGTGTATTTCACATTTTATTTCAGCGTGAAGTTGTTATTAGCAACAAATCAGCAAGTAGATGGACTCATGCCATAGGGTTATACCGCTTACTTGCAATCCAATATTCAGGATTCAAAATTTCCATTTTTTTTCCTGTTCTCTGCTGGTAAAAGAACTATATTATCTGTATTTCAGATGGGCCATTTGACCTGTCTTATGCAGAAGCTGTAGAGAATCACTTTGTTTCCATTTATCTTTGAGTAACTGACAAGTTATTACATTTTGGGTTCTCCATAAAACTGTTTCCATGCTGTGTCTACAGTAAACACAGCTTGAAATATTAGAGAAACCAGTTTATATCCAGTTTGATACAAGATAGAAGGTAGTGGCTGAATAATTAAGTGCTTATTTCCCATTCCTGTTACTGGAAGTAATTGCATGTACTTAAGTGGCTATTTTGACCCCAGAAAAGCTAACATCAGTCTTCATAAGGCATCTTGGCATATCTTCCAGTTAAAGCAAATATCGATTCACACGTACAAATCTACACTGCCTGGCCAAAAAAATAAGTCACACACTTCAGTCTTTCATTTGACCATCTCTAGCTTCGATTAAGGAGTTTTCGTCGTGGCATTGTTTGGACAAGCTTATGCAATGTCTCAAAATTATTTTCATCCTATATTTGCATTAATTTTTCATCAAATCTTGCATTGGCAACAAGAGCGTCAATCCACTCCACTCCGTGGAGTCTTCTCTACCACATCCCAAAGACATTCAATGCGGTTACGGTCAGGACTCTGTGGTGGCCAGTTCATGTGTGAAAATGATTCTTTATTCTCCCTGAATCACTCATTCACAATCTGAGCCTGAAGGATCTTGACATTTCTGTCCTGGAATAGGCCCGTGCTGTCAAGGAAGACAAAATCCATTGATAGGATAACCTGGTCATTCAGTAGATTCAGGTAGTCAGCTGATTTCATTTTATTGCCACATTTCTTTGCTGAGCCTAAACCAGACCATGGATTAAGTACAGTATCTGCTTATTTAAATGTTACATTTTTTGGCCAGGCAGAGTACATGCACACAAGTTGAAACATTGAAAAACCTCTATTAGGATACACAAGAACATTCAAAAATATTTTCATTTTTAATCAGTAAAATCATTCTGTATACACTAATGAGCCAAAGTATATATTACCACCACCCTCAAGTTGAACACTTGGCACTTCCCCGCAGCCACAGGATTCCTAAAAAAAGGTTTGAATGAGAAAGGGCTCATAAAAGGATCAGGGAACACGGACCAGAAACATTTCTACTGATCCCTCCAGGTTACTTGCTCATCCTGGTGACCCAGGGTCATCCCATCATGATGGGAGTCTGCCCTCATGGCAGGGGATGGTTCCAGCAGGAAAAGTTCCCTTGCCACATCAATGGAAGAGTACACGAATGATTTGAGACAAAATGACACCAGGGCACCATAGGGGATAATCATTTTGGTCAATCCAGGGTCAGAACATTGCCTCTACTTTAAGTGCCTATCTGTCTGAGGCTCAGACACAAGGTCAGGAGACACTCAGGACCCCTGGGAGGACAGAGAGATGGTAGAGGCTATAGTTTTAAACTTAGTCAAACTACTTTAAAGGCTTAGCAAAACAACCATTTCAACATAAATGCATAGTTAAACCTGTGGCCAAAGCTGCTACTCCAAATACTTTCAGGTCCTAAGCAGTGAAGGGACAGGTATCCTGAGAAGACACTGACCAAAAGAAACCTTGAAAGCTCACTGCTCAAAATCACCACAAGTTAAAGAGATGGTTCATGAAAAAGCCATTAAATGCCCAAGGTCTGTTTGTCACAGGTGATTAGAGTCTCCAGAAAACTCTATGAATAGAAGCATGGTTGGCAAATGACTGAAAGCTTGGGTGCAGCTAAAAGCACAAATTATTCCTAGCATGAACTTCCTTAAAATGCATCATTTTGGAAAAAGAAATTCACTATTAGAGGAGTGCAGGAGCTAAGTAGGAGACCACCCCCACATTTGATACAAGGGCTTAGACTGAGTTTGCGACTCTGGGCAGGTTTCACAAGGTCTCCCTGTATTGAGGGGGATATGAATGCAACGAAACCCAATAGTCAAAAAAAAAAAAAAAACCAACCTGTGAAAGGCCTCAGCTTCAATAATGCCATGGGTATTGCTAGAATCCAAGGCCCAGAGAGAATAATACACAAATCTGACATTAATCTACTGGGGAAGTTAATATCATGAGACCCTCAAGTCATTGTCCTTTTCAGTTGGTTGATTTTGTTAGCCAAGTCAGCCCATATCAAACGGGTACAAAAGCCAAGCAGGCTACAGTTATGAGCAAATGAAGCCATTTATTCATTCAAAGCCAAATGCA
>JAACJT020001088.1:0-11621 GCA_009936485.2 Gymnarchus niloticus | reverse complement strand
CTGGAAGGCCCTGGTCGTTATGTTACCGATCACCAATATATCACTGATTACCAATAATATACATAACTGGAAGGCCCTGGTCGTTATGTTACCGATCACCAATATATCACTGATTACCAATAATATACATAACTGGAAGGCCCAGGTCGATATGTTACCAATCACCAGTATATCACTGATTACTAACAATCTAATTAACAACAAATTGTGTTTTTATTGTCAGCACAGAAAAATCCAGCCACATGATCTTTAAAGCCTGATTTCTGCCATCGGTTTGTAGCATATAACCAGCCTTTTCTGAAGGCACAAAAACATTGGAGTTACCTTCTTAAAGTCAAAATCAGGCTCATTTTCAGATGTCAGCGTGTCTTCCCTGATGCTGAATAATCTGATTCGCTGTCTGATGTGTGTGAACTTTAAGATTTATTCATTAAGTGGCTGCTGTGAAGCCAGAGTCATTTATTTTTTTTTACATTCTGTCATAGGTTCATATAAGAACACAGCAAGACAGCTACAGACAAACTGAGTCAGAATTAAAACAGAAGACCAGCTCATGTATCGTGAAGAGAGAATGCACTAAATCCAATGGGAAAAGTCCCTATACATGACTAACAAATACACACATTTGACAGAATGTTATGAGTTCGGTATAAAACGGGTGCCTCATATATGGTGATACATGGGATGTACTAGAAGTAGGTAGGTGTGTGTGTGTGTGTTTGTGTGTGTGTGTACTACATTAATGAAATGAGGCTCCTCCTATCAAAGGGAGGTGAATGGCTCCTTAGATAACCAGTCATGTATTATGATTTATTCTTTAACAGCTTTAAGCAATCATACTGACAAAAATGAGGCCTGGAATATTGGTTTGAAAAATTGCACTATGTTTGGGCCAGTGTAAATTAAGGTTGACTATTGAGGTGTTCTGGACAAAAACCTTGTCTTTCTTTTTTTTTATTAAAAGAAAAAAATAAATTACTTTCAATTTTTATTAAATTACTTCCCTCTTCAGTGTTTGCAGCTTCTCGGTGTTGCAGGGATGACAGTTTTGTTTAACTCTGCTTTGAATTGTTATTGTTGAATGAAGGGTTCCATCAGCTCATTCTCCATTCCATTTCTATCAGCACATTCGAGAGAAATGAAACGCCTTCCTGCTTGGAATATTTTTGAAATAGAACTGTAGAAAAGGTTACAATTTCATGATTGTTTACTGCAAGTTTTCTGAATTCTGGATAGAAATGAATAATTAGGAAAATGTTACGTGCTTCATCACAGGTTATATACAGTACATGGACCAAAATGAAATAGTAGTACATTCCTACCTGAGGTTCTTGAACAAACTGCAAATTGTAATGTTTCCAAAGGATGTTACAATATTTCAGATTGAAAAAAACGCCTTTAAGGGCAACAGTTTAAGTAGCGTGGTCATGGATTTAACTGTGGTTCCTCAGCTTGTTATGGCACAAGATCCCATGCAGATGTCAAGAATGACGATGTAGCACGGAATAGCACTAGTGCTGATTACATGAATGTATGAGCGTAATGTTTCGTGATTTAATAAAATGCCTAATTTCTCAATGTTGTCTCTTTTACAGGAACATGCTGCATTATCTCCCTGTGTACCTGTGTGGCAGGAATTAACTTTGAGCTGTCCCGTTACCCGCGTTACATGTATGGAGTACCGGACGACATCAGTCACGGCTATGGCTGGTCCATGTTCTGCGCTTGGGGGGGGCTGGGCCTCACGCTGCTGGCTGGATTTCTCTGTACGCTCGCCCCGTCTCTCAATGGACCCCGCACGACGGTTCACAAGCCCAGGCAGGAAAACGGCTGCGTGTGACCATCAACGTAAGCTAGCTGCCAAGCGGTATGTTTGTGGATCTGGCCCTATCTTCCATCTCCCCCCTCAAGACACAATTTAGTTCAAATGAAGGTGAGGAGCTGGGATGGGATATGGGTACAGAACTGCTTAACTCCAGAACCATTTGGACTAGAGACCAACAGCACGCTGCTTGACAGAAACTGGACCAGACTGTCTGGCAGCAACTGTGAGGAATTATTTACAATGGTGCTCTCTGTTCCTCATATGCTTTTTTGCCTCCTGGTACTTAAAATGTAAAAAAAGAAAAAAACCAAAAACCTTGTGCAAAGCAAACAGAAACTAAATGGAAGTATTGTGGAAGTACCTGTCTTTGGGTGGACAAAACTGTAATCGTTAATTGCTCAGAAACTATGGGGAAAAAGAGAAAGAAAAATCTCAAAAAGGGTTATCATTATTATGAAACATAACAAATCTTAAAATATTGCAATTTAAGGCATCTATTTATTTCTTTCTTTTTTTGTATGTTTATTTATTTTTATAAACTTTAATTTAAGTAATAGATCAGAAGTTTAAAGTCAAACATTGAGATGTGAAATACGAGTCTGGATTAAAAAAAACCCTCTTTAGTGTTCCCATTATGCAGTTTATTCATATACAGTTATATATGCAGCTCTCTGTAGAGGTTATATAAGGAATGCCTGTGATGTACTAAGTACAGCGCACATGAAACTTTGGTGGTTTCCTGAAATGAACAAGGACTTTTTTAGCTTGAACCCTGGTGGGGTGAATGTTGTTATTCATCTGAGAAAATGCAACAGCATGAACCCATGAATACAAATGTAGAAGACGGAGTTATGTCTAGCTATGTTTATGTGATTCGGAGTGACCTATAATAATCATACTATTTGCCTTTCTCCATTTACAAAGTGAATGCATCTCTTTGTGGTCACATGTCAGCTCACCTATTTCATATATGAAACACTACCATTGTGGAGCTTCGGTATTTCTTACATGCATAAATAGAGGCATGATTCTTGGCCTCTCTTAAGATTCTGTCCAAGGAGCAGATAAGGGGCTTTTGACATTATAGTATTGTAGTATGTTTTATAAGTAGTTAACAGACTAAAATTCAGGGAGGTTTTGTTCATAAGGGTAGTCAATCCATTTTTTTGCATTAGAAAGCACACTTCAATGTTTAATCTTCTCAGAACTGATGACTAGCTTAAAGGACCTTTCAAACACATGTATAAATCTTATGAGACAAATAGAAAACTGTTATCAAGTTCTCTCTACCTATGATAATGTGTGTCTCCTGTAGTATTTACCAACTCACAAAGAGGCATTGCATCATAGTGGACAATGCAAAACAGTTGATACCGTTGGATATTGTTTTGAGGGGTGCCAAAGATATTCAATTTGCTTAAATTCCTGAAGTCAAGGTTTACATAAGTCTCTGTTTTTAACTGAATCTACATAAAAGCCTAGAATTCACAAGCCTTTCTCATAGTACTGCACAGTTGCAGACCTAAACTCAAGTACAGAACTTATAGACGCATACATTTTTGTCACAGAATCCATCTGTGTTTGGCTTCATTCATTGATGGACAAATGCTGTTCTCTACATTTGCCAGTTATGGATACTCATTCCTCAGATTACTCAGAGCAAAGCCTGATGATGATATTAGCAGAGCACAGTTATAAAAAATGTGGCGTATACAAACAGAAAAAATGTATTTACCAAAACCTTTTTTTCCAGTTAATGTCCAGTAATTTGTTTTGATTTTGGTTTACTCTTGGTAAGTGGCTAAACTATTGGCATATTTAGAGGACTGCCCAGTAGGGAAAGCAAAGGGTCTTAAAAGAGCAGAGTTATGGTTTTTCAACCCATAATGTAAAATTAACATAGAAAAATCTGAAAAGTTTGTGTGGTTCCTTAAACCTCTCTAAGGATTACAAATTGACAACGAGCCCAGCATGAGCACCAAAACCTCAACTAGAGGACCAAGGACTGGATTACAGGACCAAGCCCTACATGAAAGCACTGAACTGTGGCTAACAGCGGAACTTCCATTTTCTGTGACTTAAAAAAAAATGTTGCTGCTGTTACAGCAGGATCCCAAGGCCAAAAGTGCAATGTACTGTATTTGTTTCAAAGTGAACCGTTAGATTTACAAAGCATAATTGTTTTTTGTTTTGGTGAGTAAATATAATGACCTGTCTATAAAGATGTCATGCTCATTTACTACCAAAATAAGAAGCATCAGATAAACAAAAAAGCCTAAGGGCAAAAAGCTAATTTTAGCTTAAAAGTTAGTAAAGCTGAAGCGTACCTTGTACAGAATTGTGGATGTACTTTCTGTTTGTGAGAGGGATGAGATATTGTATTAATACAGGTGATATTTATAATATTAACAGCTGTGTTTCTTTAAGTACCATCAAGTTAATTTTATATTGATAATTTATACTGGTTACATTTACACTGGTGAGCAAAGGCATTAATCTAGCATAAAATCACGATTCATTAATTTTAGTGTATTTAGAGTTTATTGAATTGTGACTTTTTTAATTAAAAAATAATTAAACTTCAAGTTAAACATTACCTGTGTCTAAGTTTGTTTTGTCCACGTGGGTATATATTTACTGATTTACATTTGAGTCATGCCACCTCCTCTGCTCATCAGGAGGGTTTGCTCCAATGCCCATTCCACACAGACTTTTTCCCCAGCCACTTGTCACCAGCTTCCCAGTTCCACACCTGATGCCAATTATCTGGACTAATTTAGTCCTCCTCAGTACTGCCCCATGTTTTCAGACACTGAAGTGACTCTAGCCTCTGTGATCTGCTCACAGATGCCAGTGCCCTAGTCTCCCTGTAGTTCTGCCTCCTGCATTCCTACTTGTTCCCAGTTCCCTTTCTGTTTATCTTTCCTGGTTCTCTATTATTCCCTGCTTCTAACCAAACCCTAGTAAAGTCTGCTTAATTTCACCACCCTGATCTGTCTCCATGCATCTCAGCCTCTGCCATTGGAGCCAACTCCCGTTATTCAAAACAATTTGTCTATCTTCAGGGACCTGCTGTTCAAACTATGATTCAGGTAGACTATGGTATGACCAAGGAATGTTGATCAAACATAATATATACATAGTCTCATTAATTTGCAATTTGGTCAAAAGCACTGATCAGTCCGGCTAAGTTTGTCATTGGTCACCAGTGACTGGAAGTTCTTAACCAGTATGGTGATAACTACAGGATATTCTAAAATCACTATGTTTGCTAATGATATGTTTTTTTATTCACTGATATCTATGACAATTTTGTCCCTCTACAAATTTTTGTCACATTTTATATCCTGCATAAAACACGTTTGAAACAATTAGTTGTTTGATTGTACATTGTTATAGCATACATTTTCGTGAATACCAAATTCAACGTTTTATATTCCAAAAGATGAGATTATTTCAGAATGTTTGTTAGTATTTCATTTGAAAGCACTAAGTAGGTAACGTTCTTACCAATTACACCAAGACACCTACATGACCATGTTCATTCTGCAGTCAATATCCTTTTATGACCAAATATTAAATGCTTAGTGACACCCTAAGATGCTGCTATGGAAGACAATACTGGTCCATGCCATTGTGAATTAAACAACAATGGACACAGCAGTAGCATACTCGGTAGCTCTTGCAGCATCAGCAACGTGGGACATATGCAAATGTTTATTGACAAAGGACGGATACAGTGATTCTGAACATGCGATCTATATGGTGTCATGCCATCTAGTGGAAGACATGCGTATTGAAATTCAAAGTCACACCTAGGAGGAAAGAATATGCAATAAAACGGTATACATATTTCAAATCACACGGGAAATTAATGCGTAAACATAATTTGGTTAAAATGGTCAAAATAATGCAAGATATGGAATCGATTCGGTATTGCATACAGCAACATTTTGGACCATGGGCTGCAAGCAGGAGGAGAAGGTAAGCATAAAACATAAATGCTGTCTAAGTATGTATCGTGGAAAAGTCGCTGCTTGTTTGCATATTTTTCTGGAAAACAAAGTTCAGCCTTTTGATTACGCAACAACAGATTCGGTCTTTTTTGGCTTGACAGAGTCATTGTTTACATGTCAGCCTATCCATATACAGTGCATTTATAAAAATGATGTAAATTCGGAACAGTAAATTGCCATGTCCACTCGCTGCCGAGGTAATGGATGATCTATTCAGCATTTGTTTGTCTCCTCAAGGGAGCAGTAAAAGAAGAGCAGAGGAGATTGTCCCTCAAGGAGACTATTTGCAAGACACAAAGGGTAAGTGCTAATGATTTAGCATTTAAATAGTGATGTTAAGTCCATGTTTACCAAAGAGGATATCATATGTGAAATATGCAAATTACGTAATTGTTAAAACAAATCTTAATTGCAAAGATATATCCAACAAATTAACTGTAACATTTATTGTATTACTATAAATAGTGCCGGGTGGGAGGGGGGGACTTTCACTTTTTCTGTTTTGCAAAGATGACGAGGGTGCAGCGAAATTCATGAGAATCTTGGCTTTTGCCACTGGGGCCACTGTCATTCCTCCTACTGGCTCCAACCCACAACCATCCATTGAATTTCTCCATAAAGAAGAGTACCGGGACTTGCCTACATTGAAGTTCCCCTTGGCCAACACATGTATTAATTGCTTAAAGCTGCCTTTGCTCACTTCATATGATGATTTTAAGGCAAAGATGGATTTGGCCTTAGGGAACACTCATGGATTTGGCAGAGCATAAAATGCTCCAATAGAATTCATGTTTTTGCATTTGAAACCTAACCATTTAAGATGAACCTTTTTTTTGAAGTTATATGATGCTCTTCTACCTCTAGCTGCAAGAGGTGTTGTAATTGTTAAATACTCAATTTAATTCCACATTTAATGCCGTGACCTATAAGGTATGGAGCCCTGAAAATGGCCAAAGGCACTCATATTCTTTCAGTCATACTTTTAATTTTTAGCTCAGTCTTTTAAAAAAAAACACTAAGGGGGAAAAAGTGAAATTTAATAATCTCTCACTCATTCCACATTTAACATTTTCCTTGCTTATAATGACAGGCTTCCATCGATGTGAAAACATTTTGTCATTTGACACTAGTTTTACTCTGTGTTCAGCTTCAGCATCAACTTAAGTTGATGTAACAAATTGAAAATTAGTCAGTACATTTTTTTTTTACTTTATAACTCCTCATTTTTTAGTGATTTTTCATTTTTCTATGGCTCCAAAATGACTTGTTGCAGTACTGTCAGTTTGTTCAGAAAAAAGTTTCTGTGAGCCACATGGCTTTACAGTTTTTAGATGGCTTAATATATGTACATTTGCACACCTCCCTGGAATGTCAAGTTGACTTTCTGTAGGTGTTGCCTGTTTTGTATTTTTAATGCAATGCTTATTATTACATTTTGCACACTGTATTGTTCCACGAGTTCATCCTTCTAACATTTTTCTGCTATGTCTGCCATTGCATACTATGAATAATGCTGTTGAAGAAAACTGACAAGGGAGCAAAACAACTCAGTTCCATAGTTTTCATCTTTTTTCAGTGGATCAAAGTGTTAGATTTAAATTCACATTAATTTGAGGGATGACAATATTGTTAGTTATTTGGAATTCAGATAATGGCCCTTCTTCATCAATGCTACAAAGATTATCTACCCCAAAAATGCCATCCACGGCTGTATTACCCAGCCCTAAGTTGGTGATGACGCCTGTGTGCCAGAGTTGAAGTGGACTTGGTCCTCCTTGTGTTGAAAGCCCATGAAAGTTCAACTTTTTGGGGAACGCAGTTGTTGCTCTGTGAATTCTAGGCATGAAGATAAAATAAATGCAGTTCATTAAGTGAGTCAAGTATACCCTGGCACTCCATGAAACTGAACAAGCCAATAAAATGCCTAGATACCACTCTTTAATTCAGCACATAGCCTTTCAATGTGCTGATTATGCACAGATAAACCTGCAATAACCCTACATCTGTTTAGTCCTCTTCCAAGCATAAAATGAGCAACCAGAGTATTCTCCATTCCATGGTCACATCTCACCCTAGAAGGTAACCTGAAGTGTTCCACACCTTCCACAAACAAAGAAAAGACACTTGCTGCTCTGTTACTGTTCAGACATCTGAGATAAATTATGGTTTGGCTAAAGTCATCCACATAGCCATGGAAGGTTATATGCCACCTCACTAGCTTGTGGTTGCTGTCAAAGTGCCTGTAGAAGAAAATGCATAATATTGACGTTATGGAGGGGAACTACCTAAATATAATGTAAGTGATTGGTGTAATGAACTATAAAATTGCATCCATCACATTTATAAAAAGTGATGAAGCTAGTTTTATAAAGGCATAAAAATAAAAGAATTCAAAGTTAAGCGTAAACAGGGTGATTCAAAAGATGGGATAAGGATATAGTAGTATCTTCAACATGTGCAAAATTTTGGTACACCACCCACTTCCTGGTGCAGCATATTGTGCTTTTTGTTGAGACCCTTTATCCTATGTAATGATTCAGAACACAGTAGGATCCAATCGCAGAATCAGACAGTTTAATCAGAGTCAAAACAGGCAGGGTCAAGACCAGAACAGGTAGAATTTCCAAAAGCCCGTGGTTCTTCCAAAGCATAGTCAAAACAGGCAAGGTCAAAACCAGAACCAGTAGGATTTCCAAAAGCCAGGGGAAAATAGAAAACATAGTCGTCGTCACAGGCAGAAGATCAATACCAAGGCAGCAACAGGCACAGCAAACAAAGCCAAACAGGAAGCAGAAAGAGAGGTCCAACAATCAGGCTCATACACAGGTAATCTATAAGATTCAGAACCACTCAGTAATAGTGTAGACAACACAATACTTCACAAGGAGGTAATGAAACAGCAGGTCTTATATAAGGGATTAACAATGCACGGCTGGAAGCTACTTGATAATTAACGAGGCACAGCTGGTTAGTATTCAGGGGATGATGAACGGGAGTAAGTTGGGCGTGGTAGGTCCCATGTAGGCTGGCGTGGTGTGGGCATGACATCTTAACTTATTTTGCATGAAAGATTCCTTTTAAGTACTTTTCAGATTTAACAGGGACAACAGAAATAAAGGCTGTGTGTCATCTAATATAACCCCATTATCAATTTAATTTAGTTAATTGGCATATCGTGTAACAATGGCAAAATTTATGTTTTTCACATGGGTGTAATAGATGTTCCTTCAATAAATAAAATGATAATTTAAGTACTTCATTCTGTGTTTTCACATATTGCTGAATTTCTGCTCATCCTCTCTTCCTGTTACTTTGTATTATATAATAATAAAAAATGAAATGGGTGGGATTCAAAAAGCAAGTAAAAGAGGGAGATGAGACAGACAAAAATACACCCATAAAGACATTTCCCAATTGTAATGCACATCTCTCTATACTCTGTGGTCTTCAAATCCAGGTCCTTCTTGCAGTAAAATCAACTCAATGCAATGTAGAGTATGTTGGAAAACCGTTCCATACCATCTTCATTACTTTTTATCTTGTATGAAAGAGTGATTAGGAAGAACAGAATTACTTGAGAAAACGTAGTTCCTGAAAAAAAATGTCTCATTTGATCAGTGGTCTAATGGTCGTGACCTGTTTCCTTCTGAAAAAAATAAATCACTTCCTGTATTTTAATGATGACCTCTACAGGTTTTTCAGTAGTATTTATGAATTCATTTTCTGTAGTATATACATTAGGTGAGATTTCAGTAGTTCCTTGCTTTTCCTGACGCAGTTTCCCCTTTATATTTTCCATTCTCAATTAATTACCCAATGTGGTGCACCTGGCAGAACATTCAGTTCAATTCAATACAATTCAATTTTTATTTATATAGCACCTTTAAGAAGAAGCACTGTCAAAAAGCACTTTAACAAAACTTGGAGACCACATCCACATCTGTGCACCAGTTGTTGTTAATAAAGAAGCACACACTGCCTCCTTTTGTGAGGTTTCTGTGGTGCAGTCTGAGCTGTGTACAGTGAAGCTCCGGGTTTGCACGGCATTGTCTGGTGTGTTTGGTGTTAGCCAGGTCTCTGTGAATCAGAATACAGTGCAGTCTCTAAAATCTCTTCGAGAGTTGATGCGGCAGTGCAAATCATTTTCAAGAGACTGGAGGTTGGCCAAGAGGGCTAGCACGCCGCTATGTCACCCTGTTCTCCGTTTGGTCTGTCGATGTTTGTTGATGCTGTTTGGTCTTGTAGTGTTTCAAAGAATTTCTTGGGGTAAATCAGGAATGTCGAGGTTTGCTGGAACCCTGTGCGTGATGTCCAGCAAGATAAGCCGGTCATATACAATAAAACAGTGGGTAACCCAAGAAACTAAGCTTAAAAACAACAAAAACACACAAAGTAGGCTAAGAGCAACTCATAGCGTGTCGCCATGGATGGCGCCATCTTGGATTATTCAATTCAATTATTCAATACTATATACATACAGTATTATAAGTTTTATATCTTCTCCCTGAATCACCACCTTATCATGTTTACAGTAGGGGTGGAGTGCTGCTGACCTCAACTGAGTTTACTCCGAGGAGGACTCGCCCATCACTGGGGCCAAGGTCACTGAAGCAGTCAAAAAACTCTTCAGTGGCAGGGCTATGGGGGTGGGTGAGATTCGGCCTGAGTTCCTTAAGGCTCTGGATGTTGTTGGGCTGTCTTGGCTGACATGCCTCTTCAACATTGCGTGGAGGTCTGGGACAATGCCTCTGGATTGGTAGATGGTGTGTGGCTCTAAATTTTAAGAAAGGGCACCAGAGGGTGTGTTCCAACATAATTCTCAGCCTTCCTGGGAAGGTCTATGCCATGGTACAGGAGAAGAGAGTCCATCTGTTAGTCAAAACTCAGACACGGCATGAACAATGTGGCATTCATTGTGGGTGTGGAACACTGGACCAATTCATTACCCTCACAAGGATACTGCAGGGCTCATGGTAGTTTTGCCCAACCAGTCTACATATGCTTTTTGGACTTGGAAAAGGCATGTAACTGTGTCCCTTGGGGCATCCTGTGGGGGGTGGTTTGAGAGAATGGTACCAGGCCAGCTGGTATGGGCCATTCGGTCCCTATATAACCAGAGCGAGAGCTTGGTTTTCATTGCTGGCAATAAGTCAGACTCATTCCCAGTGGGTGTTGGACTCTGACACCAATTTTATTCATAACTTTTATGGACAGAATTTGTAGGCACAGCAAAGGGGTGGAGGGTGTTTTGTTTGGAGACTGCAGGTTACTTTGCAGATGATGTGGCCCTGTTGGCCTTATCAAGCTGTGACTTCCAGCTTGCACTGGGCCTGTCTGCACCAAAACAAAAATGACCCCATAGCCATAACAATCAACACGGTTAAAACCCAGTGAGACTAAATTGGCTACCTGAAGTCAGCTACATTCTCACAGTCAGTAATTAACATGATTATTTCTGGCCTCCATTCAGTCTTCAAAAGACAGGCACTGTCGGAGCTTGTATCATTGACTTGTGTTTGTTTTTGTTAAACTACCTGTGCATTGGGTAGCTTTATGGATAGTGGCCTCTGTATTAATCCTATTCAAGGTCATGGGGGTGCCTGGAGCCTATTCCTGGTAGCCTTGGGTACAAGGCAAGGGACACCCTAGATGATTTGATGGAGTTAGTCCATTTTGTTTTAATAAGTTTACTCCCCTTCCATATGGTTTCTTGCACGCACAATATATCAACCTTCCTTCTCTCCATCATATCAGCTAGCTCTCTCCCTTTACCAGTCATA
>JAACJT020001087.1:0-16440 GCA_009936485.2 Gymnarchus niloticus | reverse complement strand
TGGGAGGAACCAGACTCAAAGGGGAAGCCCATTCTCCTCAGGCCAGCACTGGGCAGGACAAATTAATGAATACAAATCATAACAATAGATACAAAAGAGCAAGTCCTGTATCAGTCAGGGGGACAGCACGGTCTTGGAGGTTGCAGTCCAGTGATCAGAGCAGGCTCGGTGGCTCAGAAGGCAGCAAGCTGGTCATACAGGACAGCTGAAGTGGAGGAAGGGTGCTGTAGGCCAGCAGATGATATGAGGATCTCTTGAATCCGAGCCTCCAAGGGAAGCACCCCATAAGAAGGGGGCACGGGGGAAAGAGAATATGTGTGAGCAGAGCAGCGATTTAAGGTGGCAGAATACTGGGCAATAAAAAATGTAACAAAATAGCAAGGGCCCCAGCATGACTATACATGGCAGCATAACTATAAGGGAGAGACCAATGGGGACGCAGGCATGAGGAATCCTTGTAAGCCAGCACTCCAACAACACACAGTACATGCAAAGCAGGAGTGACAGCACTGACAGAACAGTTCATCCAAAGTCAATGGCACTGATCCCCATCCAGCTCTACACCTCAGCCTATAGCCTATAGTTGGGGAGTGAGTAGCTACCTAAGGTCTCTGTAAGCTAGACTGAAGAGGTGTGTTTTAAGCCTAGACTTAAAGATGGAGAGTGAGCCAGATTCCCACACTGCTGCTGGAAGACCATTCCACAGCTGCAGAGCTCTGTAGGAGAATGCTCTGCAGCCCAGCGTAGCTTTGTTTACTCTTGAAACAAATAAATAACCTGCCCCCTGAGAGTGAAGCAAACGGGGGGGGTGGGGGGTGGGGAGTATTTTAAAGTCAGTGCGAGCCTTAACTGGAAGCCAGTGTAAAGATGACAGGACTAATATGTTCAAACATCCGAGTTCCAGTCATATCCTGGTCAGGATCACAGTGGCAGGGCTGTATATTATTTGCCAATCATTTTAATTGCATATTGACTTTTTATTAATAGTCTTAAACATTAAAAAACTGGAACTACTCATGGCCCTCCACGCAACCCCAGACTATACCCCCCGTTTCCATTTCCATGGAGCACACTTCCTGTCTTCAGATTACACCATTAGATATGAACCATTCCTCTGACACTATAAAATGCAGACCTGTGTCTAGACTGTGTATTGTCTGATGTAGGTCTGTGTGCATTGTTATACTACCTGTTTGTCAAGGCTTACTTTAATCTATTAAAGGAATTCATGTTCAGTATACAGTTATTTAAAAAGATAATCTCTGCTGTGAAAACAGATTCCTAGATTACAAAATCCACTTACTAAACTCCCACAGCACACATTCACCAGGGTATGTGGAAGGTGCAGCTGAATATGTACCTAATGATTACTGTTATTTAGCTTTGAGTACAGTCAAATCGTTAATAACCAACTCCAGATTTGCAGTTATAAGCTGACTGTTTTGCTTGCAGTCTGCAGTGTGCAGAATTATTGTAGTAATTTGTCATGCAAATCAGAAAAAAAAAAACTTCAAGGGCATGTTATTGCTTTTGGGATAAAAGGGGAAGCAAATTTACATTACTGTGTTGATGATCAAGATGAAAGTATTGTCATTTTCTTTTATGATTTGTATATTTCTAATATACAATGCAGAAAGGCAGATTTCCTTGCATTTATCAGATTCAGCACCAATGAAAATTTAATAAACAATTTCAATGATTCATAAAACTTCAATAAACATGTAAAAAAAAATTCAAAATTTAGTCCTAATCATGCTGAGACTAATACTGGGGTGAGAATCATGCAGAACACACCATCTTCTTCGTATTGTACATTATATTATACACATCTATACTATAGACTTCTTCACTTGTTCAGTCTAGTTTTACATTAGCTTAACAAAGCACATCAAATAAATTAAACATGTAAAATGCTTAATATGCCACCATAAAGCATTGCTTCAACATTTTTCAAAATACTTATAACTGAAAATGAAAATTAGGTTTCCTTTTTTGATAGGCAAGATTCTCCATTCAACAGACTTGTGACGCCTGCCACACACCTACAACAGTGTTCAAAATATTTGTACCTAATGTGATTCGCTGGGAAGAGGCCGTCTATTAAGGAAACGACTGTGGACCCATTGTTAGACTGGTTAAACTGTCACCATTCACAGTGAAAATAGAAGGGCCTGCTGTGGGTGCAAGATATTTCATATAATCACCACATGGGAGCAGCACTATTCTTTGTGTGTTTGTATGTGAACGAGGCATGTTAAGTGTTCTCTACAATAGTGGTTCTCAACGTGTGTTGAGTACTGGAACCTCATCACATTTTGATCTATCCTCAAGAACCCTCGCTACAAACACCCACCTCTCTATCCCATTCCACATACACGGACCCAAAACATCACAACTTCCACACATAAATGTTAAAAGGCTCTAAAATATGATCTGCTAAAAAACTGTAACACATAAACCCATCCATCCATCCATTTGCAAAACCACTTAATCCTATTCAGGGTCACAGGGGGACCTGGAGCCTATTCTAGGCAGCCCTGAACAAGCCCCCACCTTGTGCCTAGAGATCAACAGATCTCCCCCGTCAAGAAACATTGCTCTATACTATCAATCAATCAATCGATCAATCAATCAATCAATCTTTATATATATAGCACTGTTTCAACCACAGGGTTTACAAGGTGCTTTACAGGCATTTTTACAGGCACAACACTTATACACAATAATAACATTCCTTGGCAATGAGGGGTCAAAGGTCAGCTTGCTGATCTTTATAATTACTTTTAATGTAGTCCTACCCTCAATAACTATCAAAGAAATGATAATATTGACACAGGATCTCAATGGTGAGACTGCACCGTTTAAACTTACAGTTTATTGAAACTGTCAGTGCTGTCACTTATGCTTTCAATAACGACTGAAAAAACAGCTCCACTAAAAACAAACGTAATCAGAACTAAGAAGCAGGGTTTAACACGCACAGCTACAGGCCTACATTTCAAGTGGTGTGTAGCAAACATGAGTGCAAATGAGCGACAGCTACGCTGTGTGTTCCAGTCAGCCTTGTCTGACAGTCTTGATAGTTAATAAGTCCAGGGGAAATTCTGGGAGATTCAGGGAATGGAAAAATCTCAAGTTTGGCTTTCCACTTTCTCCAGTCAGAATTCATAGGTAGCTATATGATTTGTTAAACCCACTTTCTGGAATACCCCCAGAACCATCTGGGGAATCTGGTAGATATTTGTAGGACGGTTGTATCAGCAGTGTCACCACCCTAAGTCATCTATTAAGTTGCGCCTGTTAATTGCAGTCACTAGTGTTATGGGAGTATGAGAGCCACACATGGAAGGAAGGGCAGAGGCTAAGAATAGAAAAATAGATATTGAGGATGAAATGAGGCTTTCTGTGCCACTATGGCTTTCCAGCTTATTCTTTTGCCTGAAGGTTCATCATTTAAAGCCTCATTCAACATAGCCCTGAAAAAGCTTTAACTAGAGTTTTCAATGGTCTCATGCTATCCTCCATATGGAATGAAACAGTATTGGTGTGACTAGATTCTAGTGCTGCATTTGAAACTACAGATCATTCAATTCTGATAAGCAGGCTGGAATGTGAGGTCAGTCTACACAGTAAGCGGTTTACCTCCTATCTAACAATTATCACCACTATGTTTAGGTGTTGAATAACAGTGCATTGTGAGTGTCATTGGTAAAATATGGAGATTACATGTATTGGATTGGGGACCTTTGTTCTTTCTCTGCTTTTCATGCAGATAACTCAAATGTACCTCAATTTCACCATATGACAATATACGTATCTGTAATTGCTCAAGAGATGGATAAGTTATACAGTGTCTCTAAACACTGATAAAACAAGTCCTGTTACTTGGCAGTAATAACCACTCAATGCCTTGTCATCAGAATTTAACTCTGTTTGCATTTCAGTTTCATCCAATCAGCTGTTACCTGGGTGAAATTTTTCATGTATACCTGAAACAGAACCAGCATCACCAGAACGCTAAATTAGATATGCAGCACTGATGCATAGTCAGACAAGAGACATGAACCCAGACTTGAATGTTGCTGGTCCTAAGTAGTTTACGTGACCTGATGTGATCTTGGAGAATGTACTTAAATTGTAAGTGCACCAGTAAACTTCCAGGTTGTATAAATGTGAAAGTCCTATCACGGGGGAATTTGAGTCGGACCTTTGAAAAAGATACTTGAAAACAAAGAAAAAACACCTCAAAGTCTGAATGTGGAGACTCAAGTGACAAGAATGCCTACCCAGCAAGACTCCGTATTGTTTTAAAAAAGTGCAAAATTGCATTTAAACCCATTTTTATGCAGTGTACACATAAATCATCTTAACAAAAAGATGTCAGTGTGTTTGCATGAAGAATGCTAGAGTGCTAAGATGTGAAGTTTATTGATGAAACATTTAGTTATCCAGATGAGTAAATATACCAAGCCATGAACATGCTTTGTGAAAGCAGTATCTGCTATACAGATAAAACCCATAATAAAAACAGGCATTGCATTTGCTCAGCTGAAGTGGACTTTCACTCAGTATATCTTTGTATAATTTTGAAAAACTCTGTTTATCTCTGTAGTACATTTATATAAGTGGTCATCAATTTCTACATGACATTTTTACCATTGTTCATTTGTTTACCTCTGCAACACTGTCACAGTTTTCTTGTTTTCTTGTTTCTTAACTTTCTTTTTGAACTGTTCCACAGTTCAGTCTATACCTAGACTGAGAGATGGATGAGCCTGAATGTGAAAGTCTGCAAGTAAGAGGTGTTACAAGCCTAGATGTGAAAGGCTGTATGCCTGGGTGTGCAGGTGAATGGACTTGGATGTGGAGGTGGGTGGGCTTGTATCTGGTGGAGCTTGGATGTGCAGGTGGGTGGGCTGGCACCCACAGCTGTTTACACCTGGATGTGGAAGCATCAAATATATCTGTAGGTTGAGGTAACACTGAGGGAGAATGAGGATACTGAGCAAATAATGGACTGCTATTATCAGAGGCTACAGATGCTAACAGCAACCTGATATAGCAAATTCTGTGCCAAATGCAAGGCACTAAAATGACTCATTTTCCAGAAGCAAATTAATATCAAATTATAATGAATATAAATTAAATGAAATATAAGATAAAATGGTGGTGGAGCAGAACAAACCGCTCCAGCTTACTTGCTTCATGCTAGTCTTGATTTTTGGTGACGTGATTTGTTTGACAGACTAAGAGGAAGTTCCAGTCAGCTGTTGCTTCAAGGCTCCAGCAATTCATTCTCTATATACTGAAATAAAATTATACTTTATTGGCCATTGTACGAGTACAGGTACCTAGGAATCCCAGGGTCATTCTGGATCTAAACTACTGTTCTCTTGGGTGAGCTGAGGACTATCCTAGCTTTTCTCTCAGGTGTTTTAAGGAGCAGCCATACTTTTCTCTCAGGTGTTTTCAGGAGCAGCCATACTTTTCTCTCAGGTGTTTTCAGAAGCAGCCATACTTTTCTCTCAGGTGTTTTCAGAAGCAGCCATACTTTTCTCTCAGGTGTTTTCAGAAGCAGCAATACTTTTCTCTCAGGTGTTTTCAGGAGCAGCCATACTTTTCTCTCAGGTGTTTTCAGGAGCAGCCATACTTTTTTCTTATGTGGTTTCAGAAGCAGCCATAGTTTTCTCTCAGATGTTATCATCCCCCTACATCTATATTCTCTCTGGTGCACGTGTCTATGCAAGCTGGACCCCTGCCTCCAGTAACAGAGATTCCCTGCTGGGTCAGAGCTTCACAACAGGTTGAATCTGTGTTACTGACAGCAGGAGGCTGAATTCTCAACATCATTGCTGTCTCTTCTACTCTTCCCATTTATACTTTCTTCTTACTGCTCACCAAATAAATAAACAAATGAGACCAGATCTGCACAGGTGCATTTTTCCAGCTTTTAATAGATAATGGAATACTAGCCACTTTAATCTTCAGGCCTTTGATCATTTACTACCACTTCTCCATTTCTGTGAAGCGTGCTGAGCCAGTTGTTTCACCGCATGGAGCCAGGAGGTAACATTTAATAACATTAAAATGGTATTTAAAAAGGTAACGTTTAACTAGGGATGCTATTCTGAGTTACATCTAAACATGTTATACATTGATGCTCTACTGTAAGGCCAAAACAGGAATGACTTTCAATCTTGGCAGTACATTAAAACGTGACTTTTATTCCACCTTCCTTTCTGTTGGTCTCAGGGAGTGAGTTTGCTCACAGTTCGCGTGATTATTTGAAACTAAGCCAAAATATACCACCTTACAGCCCTTTCCTTTCCCTACACATTGTCCTCACTCAACTGAACTGAAACCATGAATTAGCATGAATTATTAACATGAATGTTTAATACCTGATCCATTCCAGGAATGACTGCTCCCGAGGCGTCCTGAGCAAAGTCACAGCTGAAACATGCTGCTGTCTGTATGGATGAGTCCAGAAGACTGAATTGGGCTCTGCTTACCTCCACATGTCTGCTTTGGTTGGCTGATTTTCTCTCATAACTCAGGGAGGACTGTGCTGAGTGCAGGTCACCTTACTGTCATTAATAACACTGACAGGGGCCACTAATAAGGCTGCAAAGGGCCCGCTAGGCGTAAATGATCAACCACTCTTATCGGTGAGTTCTCGCCACGTGGCCAGAGAGAGAGCAGCAGGGAAAGGTGTAGGGTAAGCTGAAGGTTCTGTTCACAGAGAGCGCAGCCACCCCTGGAAACACATGATTTCACATGTCATGCAGTTACAATCATTTCTGCGTTTGCTACATGGTGACACGTTCTTTCATGTCAGGGGGAATTGTGATATTTAGAATTAGAATCTTTATTGCTTTATTATTGATTTATTGTTATTATTATGCAGCAGTTTTTACATATGACAACTGCATTTAAGCATGAAAATGCCCTTATTTAAGACAATTCCACACTCAAATGAATATGCAGTCTGTTTATAACCTTGATTAGTATTCATATTAAACGTACACTCAGTGGAAACACTTGTTTATTAACGATACCCCCAGCTTCCTTAAGTTTGAGTCCTTATGTAGATCTGTATCTGGAGGCAATGTCTCACTGCCTGAGGAACTTTGGCCTTTTTATCAGTGGCCAGAACTAGTCAAATCTGGGTTTCTTTTATAGCTTGAATTTCCTTCAAAGTATGTAGTGCGAGCAATGAACTTGTGGACCCTGATAAACCATCAGTGATGAATTGTAAAGAGGTGCCTTCACCTGACAGAGCAAGCATTCTGGAGAAAATGACAAAGCTTATAGTCAAAATGTTGGTAGTCCAAAATTCCAAGAGGGGTATGCTGTTGTACCTTAGATCCCCTATAAAATATCAAAAATTAATTTTTATAAAAGTAGTAATAATAAACGGCTCTACATGCTACTCTATTGCCCCTCAGTGGCCACTCAAAAAAGACCAGGGTGGTACAATCCACAGAATACATAGGGCAGTAATCCATTGTGTGTGCATGCTGGAAGGTGGTTGTGTGCGTGTGGGACCCCATCTTTAAAATATTCTTAATTATCTGCACAATGGGGGCTTGACAAAAAAGGTTTATGAACCACTGCTCAAGCAGTCGTTTAAATTTAAAAGTCTGGCCTCAGTTAAATACATTTCATTATTTTATCCATTCTTTCATCTTCCATACTGCTTATCCAGTTCAGCATTACTTGGAGCCAGGAGCTTTGGATTAATTTAGACTAAGGAAGAAGACATGATACCAGGAGGATGGAAGGACATTAGATCAGGGCAGTAAAAACAAGCCTGGAACAGAAGGCATGGGATAAGCAGAGTGTTCTAAACACACGTTCATTAACCTGACACCTTCTCATCCAGAAGTACTGGCATGTATAACCAGAGAGCAACATAATATACTGTATATGGAGCTGACCTCATCTTGTACATTCATTGCGCTTCAAACAGTGGTTTTTAATATTAATATTGCTGCGTTTATAATAATGTCAGGTGTGCCTATGAAAATATTATTAATACAGTTCTTTATTTTCAGTTCCTGCTTAAAAAGTCATTTGCTTCAGTTTGGATTTTAATACGTTTACTACATATACATGATTCCATACACATATCAATGTGATATGATTTTACTGACAGGTTTGAACATGCTAAAATATGTACAAATTTGCAATAAATCTGGCACTGAGGGTGTTTTGAGATGTATTGGATGCTCCAGAGTGCAGTTTCCCTCAGCAGCCTCAAGGGGGTACATCTGTGCCATAGAAGAGCTTTCTAACTAGTGAGGTTTATGCAGTGATAGCCTGAAAAACATCTGAGCGATCGAACCTACAGTGGACTGCTAAAAAGAGTGTGGGTACATTTATGCCAATGCACTACACAGTGTCCTATAGTTTAATATTTCTTCTAACCAGTTCTATGGCTTTATACTTATCAGAATTTATATGCATCATATTATACTCATTACCAAGCGGTTGTTTTCAAGTTTCCTATATCTGATTATCCGTATTCTGTAGATTCCCATGCTGCACTTTGAAAAATAACAAATCACAAGGAACATTCATCCCCTTCTAACTGTGTATTCTGACCAGGGTCACAGTTAGGGCCTGTAGCCCTCACAAGGAACAAGTCTAGAATTTTCATAAATAATATTTGAATAAATATAAATTCACATGTTAGTTCTAGGTGAAAAGGAATGATTTAGGGAAAGTGGAGGTATAAAATCTCAACATTTTACCTTCTGCTTCCTCTTCTTTTAATTTCGCTTGTACTTTGGTATAGTGCTATGAGTGGAAATGGGAAAATGAAGTATGAAGAAATATATCAGGTAATGAGGGCACTGCTTGTACTTCTAATGTACCAGGAGGTGTGAGTAACTTATACAAACTTTGGCAAACCACGGCAAAACATGGTTAGTGCCAGGGAAAGATGTTGACAGGGACATCAGAAAGAGACTTACTAATCCATGCCCTGCACTTTTTTCAATACCCATCAAATGATTTAAGACATGGACAAACCTGTCTCCCATACCTCAACTGGCCAATGTCTCTCAGCTGCCCCAACAGAATAGTAGCTCCCCAGTGCCGGAGCTATTAGCAGTTAACTGTTTATGAATTATTTTGGCACATATTTCAGCCCATGCTTATTTGTTGTCACAGAAATCCATCTTTGAGCTTTAATTCCAAATGCCAAATCACTAATTCAAGACCAGAACTAAATGGCAAGCAAAGGTTAATCATTTGTTAACAGTGTTGAGGAAAACAAGAAATGAAAGAGTCATAAAACAGGAAATGAAACAAGAGAAGCCAAACACCTAATAGCCACTCCTTCAGTGAGTCAGGAAGATGACGTGAGACTTTGCAACAAGAAGAAAGTCCTGAGGGTTTAAGTATCATGACAAGTGATGCAACGCAGTTACTCACAGTTGAGAATTGTTATGGTCTTTTTAGTATTCAGGCAAGGGTGATTGTTTGCAATTGTGTGTGTGTGATCAGACATTTGTGATGACATGACACAAGCCAAAATCCACTGAGAAGCTCTCCTTCAATTGCATAAATCCAATTTTCCAACTAACAGTAATTTTGGTCCCGGGTGATACTGTGAGTCTAATCTTGTTATCATATATGTTTCAATGACTTTTCACTTTATATGACTGCGTTCATACTAATTTGCCTTTTCTCCATCATAAATTACTTTGGGAAGCTCTGGTATTATGGTAAATAATGGGAGTTAATGGAGCCTGGGTTAATCACATCAAGGCCCTTCAGTGAGTCAGAGACAGCAGGAAATGAAACTGCTGGCTGTGCATTATCAACATAATTATTTATTTAAAATGCATTTCTGTCCTCAAAACTATTTCTTCACTGTACATATTAATGGAGCTGGATATTTTACAATATGTGCATGTAAACAGCTGTATTGTACAATGTCAAAAGGTAAATTTCTTTCCACCTTGCACACAAATCTATCTCACATGTGAGCCATAATATTAATTTAGTATACGCTGAATGGTATCTACTGATTTGGTGTGAAATGTGTAAATGAGCTTGACATCCAGGTGGGAGTTTAAGAGTATTAGGCTAAAGTTGCTATGTTAGATAGGGGAAGAGCAGTACCTGTTGGTCTGCATAAACACACACCTGACACTCCAGATGTTTGGAACAGTGTTTCTGGATCTTAGCTGAGCATATAATGGTCTGCTATGGGGGAATGACAGAGCCTGCAGAGTTGGGAGACTGCAGTGGGAGATGAATTCCTCCTTCCCACTCTTTGGTCAGAGAGGGAATGCATTAATCAGAAATAAACTACTCCTTGGCACTCTACACAAACAAGGGCCTCAGTAGCAGTTATTTTGTAAATAGAACAGGAATGTAGAGGTGGGCAAGAGTTACGCTACTTGAGCCTGGGTATTTCTTAACAGGTCTCCTCTGTTATCTCCCTATACCACAACCCAGCTACTAGGGCCCTCACCACCAGCTATCATGCTGCCTGTTTCTCCTCAGTGCACACCAGTCTCAGTAGAAATAAAGGCAAATGGGTGAGAGGCACTTTTTTTTCTTTCTGATGTGCCCAAAATAGGTGCTTGTTCTTAGTCAGGGTGATAAAAATCTCATTTGCCACTGCTCTTGATCACCGCAGAGTAAAGACCAGATCTCTTGACATGCCTGCTAAAATACTGCAGCCATATATGGTTTTGTGAAGGGTGGGTAGAGGGGCTGTTTCCTGATCAGTCGAGTGAGTCAGGTGAAAGGAAACACTGAATTAAAAACAGCTGTTCCTCATTCTCAGGCCTCTCCTGCTTGTCTTCTGCTCTCCCATGTTTCTTCACTTCTTTTGCCGTTTCGTTTTCATGAAATCGATTTACAGCATCAAGCATTAACCATAAAAAATGTGCTTTTAAAAAATACGTACTTTATAAATATACACACCAACTGTATGATATTTTTATCGCTGGTAATTACGACACAGGAATGCTTTGAGGGGTGAGACGGCACCCCTGCCTTGTGCCCTATAATACCTGGGATAGGCTCCCTGCCCAGCTTGGATTAGCAGTTGGATGATCAATTAATTGGCAATTTAGATATAACTTTTCATGTTTATTTACACGGCTGCACATGTTATTGAGACTATTTACAAAAAATGCATTATTAATGCTACAGCAGCATACCCTCCTGGGCTTTGAGCATGAAACCATTCTGTTGCAGGTGTAGTTTTTGCAATTTGTTCATCTATGT
The DNA here is from genome assembly GCA_009936485.2 of Gymnarchus niloticus. Taxonomy (NCBI): domain Eukaryota; kingdom Metazoa; phylum Chordata; class Actinopteri; order Osteoglossiformes; family Gymnarchidae; genus Gymnarchus; species Gymnarchus niloticus. The sequence goes on along the minus strand of JAACJT020001087.1, from coordinate 5,187 downwards.
CACCATAAGTGCTTCTGGAGGCGGCTGCTTTGAGGTTGGAAACAAAGGTGTGAGTCACACCTCATTTTGTGTCTTGAAGCTCTCAAACTACTTCTAATATAAGTGAAATCTGCAACCAGGCTTTCTACCGGCACAATCAAAACAAACAAAATTCCATTTAGCCCCGGTGGAAAAACAGCCACTCTCTAGCTTCGATCTCATTCATATTTTCTGTCTCATGACTCATTAAAAACTGTCCAGACCAATTTTCTCTCAAAAGTTTTCTCAAAGTGGCGATTTACTGTGGAAAAAACAGCCAATCTGGCTGTCATCTCGGAGTAATTATCATTGTTGTTGTTTACACGTTTTTGCTGAATCAATGCTAAAAGCATGTCTTAGGCATGCCAACTCTTGAAGTTACCTAATGGGTGTACATTTCTTCGTTGTTCTTGCTATTGAAGCAAACTTGTAACTGAATTTTACTGTGAAAAAGAACTTATGCCCTTAGATTCGCCTGGTTGTTCACATGCTCTACTCATGAAAGTGTGGGGCACTCCAATACAGTTTATTTCCTTTGCTCTCAATATGACTCCTGCTTTGCTGAACATTAGTGGAATATGGTTAATTGGAAGTCTCTGCAAAAAAAATATAGAAACGTGTCCCTGTGTACAAGGAAATGTATTACTGATATACAGTATGTCTCAATATCTATCCATCCTTGTATGCATCTGTAAAAGTCTCTATATGTATGTGGGTGTTCATAAATGAAGTTAGCTGGGGGTGCTGATAGAATAAACATATTCCTGAGTACTCAGAGAGTACTGATTTTACCTGGAACCCATTTTTTACTTTAATTTTCAGCATTCCAGCCATAAGGTTGACACTGTGGATACACAATGAAACTACAAATGTTATGTATCTTTGTACCGCTCATAAATAATTTAGCTTTCAAATTGAAGTGTAAATTAGTCTGTGAAGTTCCATAAAATTCTAAGACCTGTGACCCCCGTGACCTTCAACATTTCAGCTTGTAGGGCTTCTCTTTTCTGCAGAGAGATGGTGAGCCTATTGCACCTACCCTAGGAAAGAGAGGGCACACGTTCACATTCATAGCTGCGCCCTACAGCAATTTAAGGAGCCCAATCCACCTAAACTGCATGCCATGTTGGAACCGTAAGATGGACCCTGACTACTCAAAGAATCGCATGCTAACCCTGAACAAACAAACTCTACAAACACCGAAATCACCGACCCTGAAAGTGTCAGGCGACACTGCTACCCATTGACCACCCGTGTATGAGCTTGTGCAACTGGAACACACTCTTCAGGATGTACAAGGAGTGCATCTTATTCCCTGGATTTCATGTCTATCTGAAGACATTTTTGTACTGACTAGTGTAGAATAATGTGGAACAATGTTTCTCCGAGATCACAACAGTCTCTTCTCAGCTCTTGATGGTAAACAGCCCTTTACCAGAATGTTCATGACTCCCGTCATTCAGCTGAGAGCTGCTTGCACGTAGTCTTCTCTGCAGAAACGTGCAGATTCCTGTAATTTGAGTCAATATTTCTCAGAATCATCAAATTTTCCCAGTGGGAAATGTTTTACAGTCGGAAAGAAAACCCTGCAATATAATGTCTGCCAGCAAGACGACATCCGTGTGGGATTTCTTATTCAGGCCCGTGTCTTAAGGAACTGAAACTTTTTTAATCTCTAGATGAATGTCTTAGTATAGTGCAGTTAAGTGGAGCAGTGTCCAGCATTAAGTGGTATTCTCTAGAGGTCAGAGAGGAAGAGTGGATTGTGTATATCAGTATGGGACAATGCAGATCAGTGTGGTTCATTGTGGATGGAATTATAGGTGGACAGTATAGATGAGTGTGAAACCATCTGGAACAGTGGTCTGTGCGGGTCAACATAGATCAGGCTTGGTTAGTGATAAATGGTTGTTAGGGATTAGTGGTGGGATCTGTAGACACATGCACACATGCTTGTATTTTTAAGCTTGTGTGGACCTTCCATTCATTTCTATGGACCTAATCCTAACTATGACAACCCTAACCCTTACCCAACCCTAACCTTAACCATAAGTAACCCAACAAAATACAAGACTTCTGGCTTTTTTGTTTTTTTGATTGCATTCACAGATTTTGATAAAATTGTGTTTTCCTTTGTTCCCACAGCATAATACAAATAATAAAAACATGGTATAGACACACACACACACACACACACACACACACACCACCACCACCACCCTGCCACCAGCCAAGGACACAGGCTACCAGTAAGTGACTGACTCACAGACAAATTCATCATGGAATGCATGCTGTGTCACTCTGCCTTTCTGAAGCTTCTTTCTCAGCACACGTGGGCTCTCTGGAGACATTTGAGAGGGCCCACTGTCAGCACAAACTGAGCCTGTTTCCCAACTGCAATCTGCCCCAAGCCTTTCCAGCCCCAACTTTCCCTTCCTCCATAAAAATACCTGCTAAACTCATAGTTATAGATAGCTTTGTAAGTAGTAGTGCATAAAAGCAACCACTAAATGAAAAAGTGTGAATAGATGCATGAATGAAGGGGAACTGGGGGAGTAAGTTGGGGCACGTCTCTGTGGGGTATGTGCTTGGGGGCATGTCTCGGTGGGACACGTGTTAGGGGGTACATCTCTGTGAGGTCTGTCACTTATGGTGATCTAATAGTCATACCTTATGCATCACCATGGAGAATTCAGGTAGTCTTGACATATCCTTTGCTGCTCTCCATATACAAATGAGTGCAGATTCTGGATTCAGAGCACTGGGTCAGCCAGTGTCCAGCTCTCCTGAAGCAAAAGACCTTGTTCACAGGTCTAACAATGGTCATTTTGCCAGCCATGGGATTTGAACCAACACCCTTTTAGAGATGGGCACGGATCCCTAACTCACACCACCTTGTAAGTTGTAGCCCCAAGTAAGTTTAGCGTTGCATTTAGAAATTTTCCCTCCCAGTCCTCTTTTGTGAATGTCATTTGAGTAACTCATATCTAGCTGGTTCCTCTAATTAAAAGAGCGGTTGGCATAATGGGACAAAAAAACCACAAGGCACAAGGGAGACCAAGAAGCGTCTTGGAGCTCACCACTCTGCCACATAGCCAAGCAAAAAAGTGTCAGCACAAAAGGTTAGGATGTCCATTCAGCTAGTGATAACCTGGAGAAGAAAAAGTAAAGAGAAAAGGTGAGGGCAATATAAATCATCGGGACTGGTGGAATTACTATAACTGAGCCCTTTGTGGCGCCTCAGTCCACCACAGAAATGTGTTAATATCCATGGGGCATCATTCAACTACAGCAGCCGTAGTGGACAGTGCACCAGTTAACCACATATTAGTGTCTAAGGAATACAGTGACTCATAGTAAAGTGTTATTGTCCAGGGCTGTGACCCAGAGGTCTGCTCCACACTACATTACATTTACAAAGAAATATTTGGAAAATAGAAAAACAATTCATTACATAATCCTGAGCATTCTGAAAAACTATTTTTATTTGGGTTATAGGTGCTCACATAACGCATGTGTAAAAAAAGTAAAATCCATCCATCTATTTTCCAAAACATCTATCCTATGCAGGGTTGCAGGGGGGCCCTGAAACCTATCCCAGGCAGTTTAGGCCACAAGGCGGGAGACACCCTGAAGTTATGTGTTCATATCCATTGGGATACAACAGGGCTAAAAGGATGACCAAGGTAGAAATTGCTGGCGATTGATTCACTAGGGAAGGGATGTTCTTATTGAATTCCATGACCTTAAGACACTCTCATTGTACAGTTTTAATACCTAACACACACAACCAAACCCACACCGTTGTCTTGCTGCTGGAATCTCGCTTGGCGGGATAGGAAAAAAACCACATAGATGGAACATTGGATAAGTTTAATGGGATGGATTTCCTTTTTAAGTGTTACAGAGATGGGGCAGGAGCAGATTTAACACAATATAGCAGGGAAACACAAAAACATAAGAAGCAGAGGAAAAAATAAAATAAAATTTGGTCTCGTTGCTTTTAACCTGCCACTAATAAAACCTAACAGGAACCTATCAAGTAGTGTGTCCAGGGCCCAGACATGTGACACAAAAGAACTTTACTGGTTCCACGTGCAAGGGATGGTGCTATTTTATTTCAGTTAAATTCTTGCTTGAGTTAAAATAAGATAAAAAATACCAGCTGTATGAATGGAAATGTGATGAATGCTACACTTTCCTCTTGGTTTTCCATATATGGGAAAAGATCAGAAACAGATCTACACACTTTGCCTAAAAATGAAGACCTACCTTTCAATGTTATTTGCGTAAGTTTGTTGTCATGTGTGAGGACAGTGCTTCCTAGGTAGACTAGTTTCAGTTTCTGTTGAAGTCCTTTGGCTCTGTCTACTCTGTAGGGTTTTATCCTTTGCTACAGGACCTCCTCCAACAACAAGCATTTCCGATAAACATAATAAAACCAATGGTCACTGTCGGGAAATTATTTACCACTCAATGAGGCACTGTTCCAAGCCCTACAAAATTAACAAGAAGCAGCTGTTGGCTGAAATTTGTTATTCATGACAAACACTGGAGATGAAATGTACTTTTTTGGAGTTTACAAAGTGCAGTATGCATAGATCGAACAGATGTTTTGGATGACTGAGATTGTAAGCATTTTCTGGGTTACCGTATCCTTCTATCGGATCATTATGCAAATCACTCAATCACATATTTAAAAAATACATATGGATGTTTTAAGATAATGTACTTTGTTCTCACTATACTATGAAAAATAACCATGTTAAAATATACACTATATGGACAAAAGTACTGGGGCACCAGCTAACGGGGGGGTTCACATACTTTTGGACTTGGGTAATTAACCAATACTCATTGGTGAGATAGGTGTATAATTAAACACACAGCCATGCAATCTCCAACAACAAATACTGGTGACAGAATGGGTCATATTGAAGAGATTAGTGACTTTTAATGTGGCACCATCACAAGATGCCACCTCTGCAAATGAAGTGATTGTGCTGTGGAAACTTTTATAAACAACAAGAGTTCAGTTGTGATGTCATAGACCACACAAACAGAAAGGGACCTGATGACACAACATCAGTACCCAACTTCACTGATGCTGTTATGGCTGAATGGCAGCAAATCCCACCAATGATATTCAAACATCTAGCGTAAAGCCTT
>JAACJT020001086.1:0-16444 GCA_009936485.2 Gymnarchus niloticus | reverse complement strand
TTAATCTTGCCATCTCACGTTTGACTACATCCAGTTTGCCTTGATTCATAGATCGTACATTCCAGGTTCCTATGCAGCATCGGACTTTCCCTTCGAACATAAGTATTCCACCTTTGTTTAATGATCTGCACTAAGTATAGATTAAACAAAGGTGGAATACTTATGTTCTAAATAACACAAAGAGCTGGATTTGACACCCCTGATGGTGAAGAAAATGTTTTAGTACCGTTCAATAAATCCACAGATATTGACTAACGTTGTTGCTGTTATTATCTGCACTATATTGACAGCCCTGTATCATATCATTGATGTGAATTTTCTTCAGCTTAATGATATTACAGGACTGGATCTAAGCATAAAGCAAATATCATTTGCCAAAATCCAGTCTGTTTTATGAACTGATATTGTTATCAGGGTACATAAACAATTCAACAGCAGAAAAAGATCAGTTTTAATGAAAGTTGATCTTTCTAAAACTGAAAATTGATTTGTGATTGATCAATATTCACAATAAAGATTATAGACTTTGGGAAGCCCAGACCTGAAAAATATGCCATTCCAAATGCATAATTAATAAAACATATCACTGTTACATTGGATGTGGGAAATTTTGTACATACTACTTGTGTGAAGAGTTCCTCCACACATTTTTAAAAAGCCCTTTTGCAAAAGCAAATGACACCTTGCATTAAGCACCAAAAACTTTTAAATCAAGCATTGTGCCCCCCTCTTATTTGGCTCTTCATTGATTGGATAGCATGTCGTATCAGCAAACTATGATTGGTTGGTGGCTGTTCCTGGCAGCAATGACAACAGCAGGAGACAGAGACAGTGCAGCATCCCCACGGTGAGCAAGATAGAGAGAGAGAGAGAGAGGGAGAAAGAGAGAGAGCTACAGGCAGCGATACGAAGAGAGCTGAATTAAGGGTGAGAAGTCTTTAGTCTTCTCTTGAAGAGGGAAATAACCAAGGATTGCAGAATAGCCTACCAGGCTGCTATCATTAGCTTTTTCATGCCGGACCTGACTGGAATGGCTGCCCAGCAGTGGTGCCCGAGTGGGCACTAAAGATTCTTATATCCAAGTGAGGCTCCTGACAGCGTGATCCGGAAGCCTGAGGATGCAGAGCCTGCGACAAGCAGCGACAGAGGCATTTCATCGCCTGGGTGAGCATGTTATCCAGCCATGGCAACATAACCGTACTGACACCAGAGAAGAGCAGCTTGCCTTCACAGCATCTCAGTTTGTGTTTAAGTTTATCTTAGTTTAAATAATGGCACCATGCTTGATGCATTCTATGGAATGCCAATATTTATCTGACGAGACAGCTCGTTGGCATATTTCTGTGCCTCTTTCTGTAGTTTCTTCCAGAGCTGAGCAGAGCCTCATCCATTTGCATAATTAAAGTGAGCTGCAGAGGTTTTCAGCAGGAGGAGCAGCGTAAACAGACTTGGGCAAGAGGTTGTGACACAGAACAAAGAAAGGGAGGGCAGACGGTAAAAAAAAGGGAAGAGGTCCACCCCACTATGGGGTCTGTAGGCTGAAGCAGTGAAGAGTAGGGAAGATTTGTTAGCTGATGCTGGCAGAGCCGGCTGTAACCTGATGCACGTGAAAAACATTAGTGTGAGACACAGAAGAACGGAAGCACAGCTATTGTGGAAATGTAAACACACACAGGCAATGCTGCTTGTTGCTGTGTGTGTGTGTGTGTGTGTGTGAGAGAGTGCGGGCAGTGGGGGGGTGATACCAGCATGAATCAATCCAGCAGCGGTGCAGCCGTGCAGCGTTGTGGTGCTGGGGGCTATACAAGGCAGTCAGTTAATGGGGCTGCCAATCAGATTGATCAACCAGGGAAGTAGCCAGCTTCCCAGGGGATGTCGGCCAGATAAGACGTGCTCCAGCCTGGTCCATGTGGGCTCCCCCATCTCCCTCCAGGACTGCAGTGTAGGTGATGTGACCTTTAAGTAAATTCCCTAACTCTCGGTGCACATGGCTAACCTACGTCCCTCATGGATGACTGCAGAGAGTTTAACTCCATGTGAGAGTCCCCCCAGGAGTCAGTATGTTCCTCTCTCATTCTGCCCATCCGTTGTCTAATTTCTGGATGGTTTCATGCTCTCCTATTCATTGGGTTTGTCAGCCACACTTCCCCAGGCCATTATACCATCATCACGACACTAAGCCACCAGACACAAACAGGAGACAATACCTTTGGCTTTACTGGAACGTGACACTCTTTTTTAACAAGTCGAAATATCTGATGAGCCAGCTTTTGAAAGCTCCTTTATAACTCACAGGAGTTGGCATTAGGTTTAAAATGAGTTGGCAGAAATAAACAAAAAACCCATGAACTGTACCACAGACTCTGCTGTCACTGAGGTCAAAGCTCTCCCTGGCAGTTTGACTCTTCACAAACACCAGATGCAACCCTCAGTAGCTAGGAACCAGCTCTAGTCAAGGATCTTCGACCAGAACTCAACTTCTGCACCATTCTTCAGTACACTGATTTGATGGCAGGGGGGTGAATATTCAGGCTACATCCACAATATTACATTTTCATTTTAAAGGACATCCATACTAGCGTTTTCACATGGTTTACGAAAGTTTCCCCGCCCATTCTAAAAGAACTGAAAACACCTATGAAGTAGCCATTCATTTTGGTGACTGAGCAGGATCCAATTAGGGAAGGGCCATGTTAATAAGCACGAACCAATCAGAAGCTCTCAGTTTTCATCCATCCGCACTGCAAAGCTGAGTTTGCGGTTTCAGAAATATATGGCTCTGTTTTTGGGGGTTAACGACAGTGATGTAGTGTGGAAACTATCCATCCATCCTTCAAATGGCTTATCCTATGCAGGGCGACCTAGAGCCTATCCCAGGCTTATTAGGGTACAAGGCAGGAGACCCCCTAGACTGGGGGCCACCCCATTGCGGTGCACAGTCATACACACACAATGGGCAATTTAGGCATGCCAGGTAGCCTACAGTGCATGTCTTTGGAATGTGGGTGGAAACTGGTGCACACAGAGAAAACCTGCAAGGGGTTTCCTCTAAACTCCACACACACACTCACAGCAGAGGTGGGATTTAAACCACCAACCCTGGGAGGCATTAGTGCTGTCCATTGAGCCACAGTGCCCCCCATAAATGGGAAATAATGTCTGCATTTTTAAGCAAAAACATATTAGTGTTGACACAGCCTCATCTCTAATGCCTAAGGCTGGAGTTACACTACCCAATTTTTATCCTGATTTTATCTCCAATTCACAATCATAGCGAGTCTGCATCAGTTGGTCGCAGTCTGCATATTTCTGAACAGTTGAAGCTAGTTGGGGCAGACAATAACATAGTATATGATGGACACAGACTCTAGTCTCTGGCCTCCTGACTGACCGTGGTCCAGATGAGACATAGTACTTCAAACATTTTTGAATTACAGTACATGACTGGTGTTGGGAGTAAATCTGTTGTGTCTTGTAGTGTGTGATCCTCAATTCATCAAAAATCTGCACAGATCATTCATTAAGTGTAAACGGCAGTCTTTTCATAACCTTATAAGAACTGAAAAGTCATGTAGTGGAGAGGCACCCTAAGAGGAAACGTTGCCTCAAGAATACTGAAAAGGACTGAGAATGACGGACATTAATTCCAGAGAAGTGTGGCTGGTGCTGGCAAACTAGTGTTACGCAGCTTCTTTATGGGTAAGAGCACAGACTGAAGAAACGTGGCCAGACACACTTTCCATTAATGATGAGTTATGCCAGACTAGCATGCAGATTATTCATGTTACTCTTAGAGAAACATTGTGTGAGTTGGCCACATAATTAGTTTGACTTACTTGGGTTGAAATTAAATACCAATCTAATAATGGTTAGAAGATATAGGGCTTTATTAAAAGAAAATTATCACAAGTACATTTGTGTCTAAAGTATAAATGGCATTTTGTTTCATAGCTGATGCTTTTTCCTGATGCAACGTAACTCAGGGGATATCACTGTGGCCTCACACCTCCAGGGTTGTGGGTTCAAGTCCCTGCATCTCCAGTGTACAGACCATGATGTTCTCCCACTATTCATGGAGGGTTCCTCCATGTACTCTGGTTTCCTGCCTCAGACAAAAACATCTGAATAAGTGAACCGGTGCATCTAAATTTCCCTTAGCATGTGATTGTGTGCGTGCCCCGTGATGGACTGGCATCCCTTTCAGGATTTTCCATACTGCCAAAGATAAGTTCCAGTCTCAGTATGAACCTGGACTGGATAAGTGGTTATGGGAGATGGAAGGATAGATTTACTGGAGTAATTTGTGTTAAGTACCTTGATCAAACTACATACTGAGTCCTTAGGCAAAACCAACAACCTTCAGGTCATATGTTTTTGAAAGCATGACCTACTGTTTGGTTTAATTACCAATTGATCAGGGTCTACAGACTAAAAAATTAGCAAGAGTTAAATTTAGATGACAAAATGACCATACAATAAAGCAAATGTTTTATTCTTATCTTATTCAAAAACCAAACCTCTTGTAAACGATTCATACTCCATCAAGCCCAGTTAAAAACAAGCTAGAACAAAAGTTAGCAGTACTCAATGCTGAGTGAGTTACTTTATACTGAAAAAAAATGTGAATATTTTGCCATCTTATGGTCTGGAAATAAACAAATACAATCAAGCAGAATCAGACTAGTTACTGGAGCACACATGCATAATTATTTTTCCTTTTGAATTGCGTATTATATATTTATTGTGCAAAGCACATTAATGTACTACTGACACAAAAGAAGCAGGTGCAGTAAATATGTCTGGTGTACCACGTCATGTGGAGAAGGTGTTTTTATGTACAGGATTAAGGCATGTGACTCAGCAATGGAGATGCCAGAAGGACGATTGTAAGACATCGGTGCTGTCATGCTCAAAAAGCGGATTGTCACGCCCATACCAAGTCAGCCATGCCCAATTCCTGCCCTGTCAGCACCCAGCCAGCCACACCCCACACACCAGCAGTCCTTATCACGAGAATGTCCATCACAGCTGTTGCCAGTCTAGCTTCTCTTTCATATCACCTCCAGCTGACTTGCCTCACTACGAGGTCTTGTGTTTCCAGCCATTACTGAGTGTCTCGTTATCTCTGTGAACGGCTGTGCATGATCTCTGCTAGTTCTTGATTTTTTTTTTTACCTCTCACCTTTTGGATTTGTTTGCCACGCTGACTGCCGAGTTCTGGATTTTTACTATTTTTGCTTGTGACCACGACTACATCTTTGAATCTTTGGACACCCCCTTGGCTTTGGAAATCTCGTCTGTTCCAGTTTTGGCCCTGCCTGTTTCAACCACGATTAAAGAGCCCTACTCTGCACTTGGGTCTTATCCCTGTATTCATTGCACAGATTATGACTGCTAGGTCAGGTGAGGCCCCCAGCCACAGCACCACCGCTAATCCATGCACTGCACTGGTTTACATTTACACATTTAGCTGACACGTTCATCCCAAGAGACTTACAATAGGTGCATGTTAAGTGAATGTTAGGTTACGATAGGTGCTAACAAGGTGAAAGGTGGTGATTTTGGGAGCCCAAAGCTGGAGGAGGCCCCTATAACACAGGCCCCACAGAATATTCCACACAGCTTTTTATATCAGGGGGCCCAAAGCAATATCCTTTCAGGGGTCCCCGAATTCCTAGCTATAACCCTGCACACAGTAATTGCACCAGAGCCTAAATTGCTACACACACCAATCCACAAATCCGCACCTACTATGTACACTAGCCTCATAGACATTTCCTTACACCCAAACACACACACAGACACTACATTAGCAAAGCAGCACAGACAGAAAGCGGCTACAGCGAAAGGAATGTCTCCACACTGCCAGGACACTTGGTGAACAGAGCGGCATTGCCCTAAATTTCCCGTTTCTCAAATGAGCAGCCCACACTGGAGTGTGTGAGCACCGGAGGCACAGAGATCTCACAGCAGCACTCCATGGTGACACTGCGTTCTCATTCTGCTGTGCAGCCTAAAGCCACACTGCCATGATGTGCAGCTTCATGACCAGCTTCTGCCACCTTAAACACTACTAAAGTGCAGCTGAGCTTTTCGTGGTTTCACTTCCACAAGGAGGAAGTTCAGGTCAAAATGGCCTACAAAAGCAGGTCATCGCACTGCATAGCATATCTCAGAATTTGGCCAAAGGAACTCTACTGTCAACCCTAGCCAGATCTTGACTATTCACCTATTTTCCATAACCAGCTATCCAGTAGCAGTAAGACTGAAGTGGCATATTTCATGGCGCCCACAGGGGGGCGCCATGAAACAGGGTACACCTGGGACAGGATTCCAGTCCATCACAGGGCACACACTCACAGAATCACACAGGCAGGGTGGGCAATTTAGAGATATCTATTCAACAAAACCACATGTAGGAAATCGGAATTCCAAAAGAAAGCTCATGGAAACTTAGCTAATAATCCCATCTACCTCTAATGAAAATCAGGAAAATCTGTAAGTGTGACAAAGGAAATGAAGTACATAAAAAATCCAAATATGCATTATTTAGAGGCGATCTACTTACTAAACTGCCTCCCTTCGAAGGAGCCTGATACATCATTGTGTATTACTGGCTCAGCAACTTGCTGTCCATCCATTCATCCATCCATTTTCCTGGAGATGGATGGAGAACATCCATCCATCCCCAGCTGCTCATCCAGTAGCCTAGTGACCTGGCAATAAATCATAAATCTTAAATCATTTTGAGGCCAGTTTTCAGTTATGCATCTATATTTGCACTTTAAACCTGCATGTTAATTTGTTGATTTGTAATGATGGAGTTTCCTCATTTTCTGCTGCCTTGTTTTTGCCAGGCTTGAAGCAAAGACATTTGGGTTACGAGGAGGTAAGACATCCCGTTTGTTTTCAGAGTATACTGTTCTTGAAATGCTTGACACGCTGCTACTCGTAAGGCATGCCAAGTCGTCGCAACATTCCTGAGCAGTGATGGCTCCTGGCTTTTAGATGTCAGCGTAGAAGAGGGACATTCCAGTCGATTGCTGACCACTGATAACCTTTAGCCTCGCTAAACACCGATGCACCCAGCATTTACTAAGTACAGGACCCTTAGCAAACACTCACATCACTCGTAAACAGAGTTTTCTTTTGAACATGAGCAAGTTAACAAATTGACTGTCATCAGTCACTTGGTTTTAAGGTCATACTTTTCCCAATACCTCTAGTTTCTCACTGCTTTCTCAAACACTCGACATCCGTTAGCCCATCAAATCCTATCTCACCATTACTTCCTTTTCTCCCTCCTTCACACCTGCTTTAAAGTTCAAGCAGGGATGTTTAAGCAGTTGATAAGCTGAGGATTCAACCCCAAAGCAAATGTAACAGATCAAATAAAGCTATTCAGTAATACAGTAAATAATAATTAAATTCTGCTTTCCCCTTGCTGTCAAGTGTGAAAAGAAAACAGATTCATCAGAGCTGATAATTGCTAGGAGCCACCGCTATGGATGATGGGATTTTTAATCTATGTTTTCACTAGAAATATCATTAGAAATTGAAAATGCATATATCGAATCATTCCACACAGATGATCATAAAGAAGTACAACGTTAGAATAAGCTAGACATCAACAGCATTCAAAGCTTGATAATAAGCTAAGTAGAAGTGTATAAGCCCCCACAACACAGCCCCCTCTACTGAGCACTAACTCCTACACCATGGGTCTCGTGTTCTGGGCAGAGGGGCTACACTTTTGTAGTGATTCTCATGCCAGATAGAGGTCACCTCCTGAGCACTGACTCAAATAATATAGGCTGTTAGTCATGTCTACACGCTCATATGCAACAGAGGGCGTTCTGCAAAAGGCTGCCACCTTTGAAATCTGACTGAAATAGCAGATTTCCCCACAGCGCCACCCTAAATATCTCTTCCCTTCCCCTCTCTCTCAAGGGCTTTGCTAATGACACCTGTTGTGATCAGTTCTGATTACTGGTTGTCATTCATGGTTAGCAATCGAGTTCTCCTTGTTGGGGAGGTCTGACCCCTGCACATGTAATATCTGTATATCCTTGTGAAGAACGTCATAAAGTGGAAGAAATAAGCTAAAATAAAGTGATGTGGCTTGGGAGAGAACCCATGGCCCATAAAGTAAACATGCCAAGACTGGCAAGTATGCATGCATCTCTGCAGGACTCTGGGAGCAGCCCAGGCTTTCACACGCACACACTCCTTGCCATGGCTTGCGTGCGTGACCCCAGCTCATTTTCACTTTAAGAATTGTTATATATAAAACACAGGCTGCCCCCGCCAAGCTTGGCGGGGTAGTTTAGTGCGTGTGGTTGTAAACACGAACACGGAAAGAGGTCAGGAAGTTCAGACACTGCACTTCTGCACGCACACTTGCTCGGTAGACTCACTGCTGCTCAGCACATGCAGTGGCCGTATTCTGCTCAGGCCCTTGTTGCCTGAGCAGAATATAAATATTAACCACATACTATGTTACAGGGTCTTTTCATATATAACTGGATTTGTCTTTGACTTTGGCCAAGGATTTCTGCAACACATCCTTATATCATAAAAATATTCGGTTCGGTTGCCAGATTAAGCTATTGAAGTATTTCTGTACACTGACTAATTCATTGAGTCATCATGATAACGTGAGCTCCATTTACCGAAAAAAAAGGGAAATGATCTGTTTGCAATTTATATTCCATATGTGAAAGAATGAAATGAAAGGTGATATTACGGAATGGCATAACTATGTAAAACTGAAGTATGCCAGAAGTCAGAAAGGTTTTGGTAGGTCAGGAAGACCTCTGTATGTGTACAGTTATTACACTGATGTAATATAGGAGGGAAATATAATGCAGGTTTGTTTGGGATTAGTGCAGTCTGTGCATCATTATACACTGAATGAGAGACTATCTAGCACAAATCAGGAAGGAATTCGTTATACTCAGGCAGCCTTCCCACACAATGTCTTTGATTTCACGGTGCTACTCTCCTTGTCACACATTGCCCAAAAGCATAGATGGAAAATTTTCTACCTGTTAACTGACGCAGAATGCAAAATTTCGAGCTACTCATTTTTCCTTAAGGGGACCTACTAGAAATATGGAAATCAGTTTCTCTTTTTGGGAGGAAAACTGGAACTGGGTATACAATTGCAGACATAGTTTCTGGTTTGTTGGTTGTCTAAGGAGATGTACTAACCAGAGAGAAAGATGAAATTAATTTATACTTTACTTACCATTGGGACACGCATGTTAGAATGTGGTTCTCAAATACCCTGTCATTCTTTCAATGTGAGACACACAGAAACATGGGGTGCACCCCAGAACACTTTGGGGTTAAAGCTTTTGCTCAAGGACCCCAACCTGGGCACTTTGCCAGTCTCAAGATTCAAACTTGCAACCTTCTGAGCAAAGGAATAGGTACAGAACCCACAGAGCCACACACCATCAAAGTCATACTATGGTCATTCCTGGTCACAAAGGAAACATTAGCAAGAGAATGGGGCAATGCATTATCGTGTGGGTTGGTGAGTCAGCTAGATGGCATATTGCACATAATTTAGTTTATTTTTGCTTTAAAGTATGCTTTATGCTTTAAAATAAAATAGTAAAATGATCATATTGCAGATGTGTACTTTCTGCTACAAAAAAGTGCTGGAAAAGAACTAATTGGAACCCTGAATTCTTATTAACAATCACCCAGCAGGGTGTACTTGAAATAACTCCTACAGTGCATCCGTGCTGACAGCAGGCCACAGTGCTAGCATTAATTATACATAAAGCAAACTAAAAATAACACAAGAATCAGACCAATTTTTATCTTTGTGGCTGATGAAGAATGAGTCTCCCTCTGTACTGTAAGCTCATCCATTCTCTCATCAAAATGAAATTCAGATAGGCCAGAGGTGATGGTCCCTGTTTTTAAAAAGGGGAACCAGGTGGAATGACACATTTCAGCCTCCCTGGTTAAGTCAATGCCAAGCTAATGAAGAGGAGACCATGCCTGCTGGCTGAAGCTCTGATTCAGGAGAAACTCGTCACAGGGACAAATGAGGCTTCAAAACCCATGGTGAGCAGGAGTATCTTGAACTAACCAATCAATGTTGGTGCTAAATGAGACTTCCAAACACATGGTTGGTGGGAGAATTCTTAACTACCCAATTAATGTTGGTAATCGGGATACCCCCACCCACCACGAGTTTTGCAGATTCTGGCCTGGCTGTGAAATAGTGCACTAACCCTTCTCTCTTGCACAGCTGTGTGCCGGTTGTGGGAATTACGCCAACACAGTCTACATGTGCTTTGTGGAGAATGTACACATACACGTGCCCCAGCACATACTATAGATTCTGTAGGAATATGGGGCACCAGGGCAAATACTGAGTGCTATTCAGTCCCTGTATGAATGTAGCAAGAGTTGTGTCTGCATACTTGGAACAAAACTGAAGCTGTTTTGAGAGGGAATTAGGGACTATTGGCCTCCAGCAACTGTGCTTCTTGCCTTTACTCTTGTTTTTGATTGCAATGGACAGAATGTTAAGATGCAGCCATGGCTGTAGGAGAATCCAGTATGGAGGGCTAGAGTAGACAGCCTTGCTATGTGCAGGTGATATTGCACTTCTGGCCGCCCGCACCCAGGACCTCAAGCATGCACTTAAGCCATTCAACGCCAAGTGGGAAGTAGTGGCGGTGAGAATCACCACCTCCAAATCTAAAGTTATAGTCCTCTCTCAGAAGAGTGGATTGCTTTTTTCAGGTGAGGCTGGAGAGTGATGGTACCAGGGAATGTGAGACTGACAGGAGGATCGCTTTGGTGGCTCCAAATATGAGGGCATTGAACAGGTTCATGGTCATGAAACGAGCTAACAACGATGTTTGTGGTTAACTGGTCTGCTGATGACACTAACCTCACCTATGTTCATGAACCGTGGCTAATGACAGAACGAACATGGTAGCAAGCACACTTAGCTGAAATTAGGTTTCGCCGCCATGCTTCTGGCCTCACTGTCTGGGATAAGGTGAGGAGTACAAAAATCTCAAGGGACTTCAGAATAGGCTGTTTCACCTTTAGCTCAAGAGGAACAAGCTGAATTGTTTCTGGCATATAAGAAGGATATGACTGGGAGCTGTTCCAGACACCTCCCCCTGCTTAGGGAGGCATTACCAGACCTTCACCAGGAAAAGCAGTGTGAAGAACATTAAGAAGAAAACTAACCTTAATGTTCAGAATATCCAAATACTGAGGATCTGCCAACCAAGACATGAAGTTACATTTCTGACAGTTAATAGTGTGCTTAACCATACATGAGCTTACCTGTGTATGAGGAGACTTGGCCATTCATATTACCAAGGGCGATTGGTGTGACCAGTTAATGGTCTTTTTTATTAATGGCCAGTGTCGTTAGGGCTACAGCAAAGAAAAGTGGAGAAACTGGGAACTTCTGTCTTGTGGGGAAAAAGTTGATCGTGAGAATATGAGCCACTGGGTGTGCGCCTAACTTTTAATCCGATGAGACAGATGAGCAGCTGAGGCTAGACTCCCCCAGGACCCTTAATACGTAGTCTCGCTACACTTGAACAGATGTAGTCTCTGTACCATGCCAAAAAAAGTCTGTCTGGAAGGTCTTAGCAGGTCTGTAAGACATCACATTCATATGCCTCCTAGCACTGAAAAAGTAACAGATTATAAATAATCCCATCTAGTCTGTAAATGTCAACAGTAATACATTTGTGAATTATTTTGAAAAACTGCTGCTTCCCTTTGTAGTTTTATGAATAATTAAGCAATTAACATGTGCTTATTCTAAAATGCTTGCCAAACCCATTCTTCTGGTATTCTGACTGTCACATCTTAAAGAAGAGGATCTTGGAGGCTTCGATAGATTGATTATTTTTGGGACTGATCTGGCAGCAATTTAGTAATGGATAAACTGGGTGCCGCTATAGGTGAGAATGTACACACACATCTTGACAGTGCTGGCTGTGTATTGGATTAAGATGTAAGGTAAAACAAACGGCCCTTGAAACTGTTGACTGCAAATATCAATCTATACCTTGAGCAGGCATTATCATCAAGCACAGACTGTTATGAACCTTACAGATAGGGATATTATGGTGTGGCATGAACACCTTAGAGTACATCGATCGTTGTAAAAAAATACTGCAATCAACAATTAATGACTGTCTCCACAATGAAACAGACTGCACTCTTCAATCAGCGGTTAAGCAGAGACCAAGGATTTTCATTTCCATTATCTGAAACGCCTTTTCTGAATCAGCAAGCCAGCATCCGTGGTCAGAGACAGCATATTATATTTTTAGAACTGGACTGGCACTCCAGGCAGTAAGATCTGCATTCCTTGTAAGGACAATTTCAGCAGATATGGAAAAAACGAACAAGATTATGTCGGATGTCCAGGACCGAAATTTAAATAGCATACATTGGCATGGGCTGTGGCATCAGAAATGCTGCCAGAACTCAGGGTCATGAGCCAAAATAACGTAGAATAACTATAATAAATTAAATCTCCTTTGCAAAATAGGAAATGGATTACACTAAACAACGGAAACACAAGGTCCAGGTCACCTGACTCTCCATGCCACCCCTCCCACCTCTCACATCGACAGTCTATGGCAGGGACAGACTAGAAATGAAAAATGGCTCTGGATTTTTAACTTAGATTGGCCCACTGAAACCTAGTCTGACATTACCAATCCATAAATTTACCACGCGGTGTGCCATCCGGAATAGCACCGTTTATTTACATTTTAAATGATACTTCTCTATTTGATGCTTTCGTTTCATTTTAAAAGTAGCCTATAGCCTATTTTACGTAACACTGCCCCATTTGTCAAGCGGCCCACTGGGAAAACTCCCGGTACTCCAGATTCCCAGTACACCGTAGGTATATGGTGTTACACTGCAAATATTCTTCATCAGATGTAGTCCTCCCTAATACCAATCTGGAAGATAATCCCAATTTGCCCCTAGTACCTCTCAGTGAAGGAGTGCCATATGGCATTAATAAATAGGTGGAACACGCACCCCATGGTGGAACAGAATGGGCAGTGTGAGAGTGTAGAGACAGTACTTTGCATGCAGAGCTGACTCAAAAGACAGAACAACAGTGGACCAGGGTCACAGTGAAAGAGAATACATTTAGAGAGGGCTTCAAGACCCCAGCCAACCAGCTGCTATTATGAAGCATCATCACAATTACTGGTAATGTGTCACAAAAAAAATGGAATACTAAGAAACTGCCATCCATCCATCTTCTAGCTGCATATCCTGGTCAGGGTCTCAGGGGGGCCTGGAGCCTACCCCAGGCACCATATGGCGCAAGGCTGGGGTACATCCTGGATGGGATGCCAGTCTCTCAGGACAAATAATCACAAACTATAGGCAATTTCAAGATGCCATATTGCCCATATTTTTACAATACACATTAATTTTTCATTATTTGTTTTGCATTTTTAATTGCCCCTGCAATAGACTGGCATCCTGTCCAGAGTGTACCCATGCATTGTGCCCCATATTTTGAGTGATAGTATCTAGGGTCCCCTACAATTGTATCTAGGACAAGCAGTTAGAGATGGTTGGAATGATTTTATACATGCCAAACATACATATAATTCATGTTGTCCTATGAAGTATTTTTGAAAGCTTTGTATCTATGATTTGGACATAAGCATCCATCCATCCGTCATCTATTTGTCCATTCATCTATCCATCCATTCATATATTCATCCATCCATCTTGAAATGTCCTATCCTGGACTTTCCTAAGCAATTTCAGTAGGCCCTCCATACCATGTAATGTAATATGTCATTTGAAAGTGTTTAGATAGACCTTTTTACACAAATTTACATGCTGTTTGAATTTCATGACTGCAGTGAAGAGTTCATTATGAAAAAGTATGAAGTAGAATTAAAAAGCATCCCCCACTTGTGAATGTTTAGCCATCCTAAATGGTATGAACAGATCAGAGCTGCGTTCTGATCTTGCCCATTTTTCCTTCAATCTCAGCCCCACTTTCCATCACTTCATTTTCTTGGTCATTCCATTTGATGAATAGAATGCTTTGTTCCAATTTAGAGAATTCTCTTTTTTTTGCTTCAAATGGATGGAGTCATAAGACTTCAGTTTGGGACGAGCTTATGCCGATCATGAGCTCCGGGGCCTTCACTGCAGTTGGAAACAGAAGGGAAGTAGCAAGGGACTGTGTTAGTGAGAAGGCTGAGGGAAAGATGACATGGGGGAGGATTTGTGCTGGGGAGTTTGGGCAATGGCACTGACTCATGTCCAGAGGTGCTGCTGTTGTTGCTGGAGAGAGAAAGCAGGAGAAAGTGAGGAGAAAGAACAACCACCAATGCAGAACCAGAGTGAGGCGTCAATGGAACTGCCCTCCGCAGAGGTAGAGAGAATTGTCTGTGTTTATGCGGAGGAAAGTGCTGGAGTTGGCGGAATTTTACACGGATTCAGACTAAGTGCTACATAATACTGGTCGCTCGCTGAAAACTCAGCCCAGCTGCACTTGTAATTAAGTTGCTCCTTAACAGATGTGTGCTTGTGATGTATTATCTGCCTCAGCTTTACATTGCTTTCAAAAAAAAAGCATCTACTAAACAAATAAATGTGCTGTAAATCTCAGTATCACACGTTGAAGTTATCCCACAATTGCGCTGCGCGCATGCTGACATTTTACGTACGAATGAGGTCCTGCGCTTCTTACATAATGAGAACAGGAAGCATCGAAAATGCAATTGATAAAATAACGGAATGGAGGGAAAGAGGGCAAAACAGGCAAGCTTGATTACAGAGATGAGTTTATACTCTGATGCTGCCAAGTCGCATCTGAATTATCTCAAAACGTGATTGGCAGGCGGCACTGAGACTGTATATTGCTCCAATAGAGTAACTTCTGGCAGGAGCCCCAATAGACTCACACGCACCTCCAGTCTAATGGTGCTGCCTGCAAATCAAGAGATTTGATAAAACAGCAACATCAACGGAAACTGAGTGGAGGCAATTCTGCTAAGTACAAAGTCTCCCAAGGATGCCTGAAGATCTTGGCTTTCAGTTTGCGGACCAGGCTTGCAGCACACTCTCCAGGGGTGGTGCATGTTTTAACACCATTGTCATGCACTTTGTCTGCCTTGTACACATTCTTGCTCACATTCTTTTCCAGCTAGAATAGCCTTTATGCCAACAGCAGAGTCTGTAAGCAAGAAAATGTGTAAAATAGGTCACAGTTAAATATTCTTCAAACTGAATTTTGGGTGCCAAATCAGCAGCAACAAAACTCAGAGACATAAACACACACAAAATGCATAGACTGTCAGTCTCCCATGCAGGCATACAGCATGGATAATTTGAATCAAAATGAATAATACTTTGTCTCAAGATCTCATCTCAATGAGCCATAGCTTTCTATTACAGATAAACGATTTATTTATTGCAGTCATGCTGTCCATCTACTGCAGTCATGTTATCCTATCCATTTATTGCAGTCATGTTATTTGTCTATTGTAGTCATGCTATCCGTCTGTTGTAGTCATGTTATCCGTCTGTTGCAGTCATGCTATCAGCCTAATGCAGTCATGCTATCCATCTGTTGCTATCATACTATCTGTCTATCCCTCACTGGGACAGTTTTTTAAATTTCTTCTCCCCCCCCATCTTTCTAAGCTCAATGATCCAGCAGATGCCCCCTACTCAGAATCCCAGCCACATTGGTTCCACACACTACAAGTCCGCCGCCTGCGGATTCAAAGGTCACGAAGCAACAGTGATCCCTTGGGAGGGAAAAGTTTTGACGAGGAATTCCAGTGGGTGAGGGACTTTTTTTTACCATAATGCAAACTGCATGTGAGGTACTAGGAGTGTTAAGGAACCCATTATCTCATTGAGTGATTCACAAGTCTCTTTATCCCTGCAGAAGAATGGTCTCCAATTTGGTACAGCCACATCTTACTTGAACTTGGAAAAGCTGGGAGAAGGAAGTTATGCCACAGTATACAAGGGAATTAGCCGGTCAGTGTCATGAATCCCTGGTAGATAGAACACCTCATAGACCCCTTCCACCCAGTAGATAAATGCTAAGGACTGCAGTTTGGTACTACGTAATGCTTATACACCAAGTGTGCAAAACCACAGGCCCTTAACACTTAGCGAACCAAAACTGGTGCACTGGGTGGCAGTGACTTACCAGATAGCTGGGCAACTACTACAGAAGTGGTAAGGGAGTCAGCTAGAAAGGTGCTTGGTGTGACATCTGGTCAGAGAAAGGAGGACAAGGAAACCTGGTGGTGGAATGAAGAAGCACAGGAGAGTATAGAGAGGAAGAGGTTGGCGAAGAAGTGGAATAGTCAGAGAGATGAAGAAAGTAGACAGGAGTACAAGGAGATGAGGCGTAAGGTGAAGAGAGAGG
>JAACJT020001085.1:3685-16459 GCA_009936485.2 Gymnarchus niloticus | reverse complement strand
TGGGGTACGCCCTGGATGGGATGCCAGTCCATCACAGGGCACAAGGCTGGGGTACGCCCTGGATGGGATGCCAGTCCGTCACAGGGCACAAGGCTGGGGTACACCCTAGATGGGATGCCAGTCCATCATAGGGCAGATACACACTTACTTTCACACATCTTTGGACTGCGGGAGGAAAACGGAGTGAACATAATAACTCCACCCCCACAGAGCCAAAGTCGGATTCGAACCCACAACCCTTGAGCTGTGAGGCAAGAGTGCTATCCATTTGAGCAATAAAATACACTTTCGGCCAAATATCCCCTCTGCAATGTTTGTATTTATGTTTCTGTTGTATCTAGACAATACTTTTATATTTGTTTCTGTTATTCGCCTTAGGTCCTCTGTTTGCTATTTGACCTAAGCTGTATATATATATATATATATATATATATAACACTGATCTGGCTCGGTAAACTATACTCTCAACTGTACCGAGATTCAGAGTCGTTCAGTCCTGACAAGCAGCAGCCATTCTGAATGCACCACAAAGCAGGTTTCTAGGCCTGATATTACGTTTCACGCTTCACTTCTCACATGAAGGTATCATTTAGTCCTTATGTTAGTACAGCAGGTAGGATGCCCCCCTGCTTCACTCCAACGCTGATATGGAGGTGACACTGCGAACACAAGCACCTGGTAGGAACCCAAGACCGGGCCCCATGGGTGTCCACCGACTACACTGAATCTGAGGCTTGCTGTGGCTTGTTTCTGATTGGGTACATTTCTCTTTGGATTGGATGGGTTCCTGCTTGGATTGGATAGCCTTTTTCTGTTTTTTTTTTCCTCATTGGATAAGTTCTCGGTTTCTATTTAACCAGCTCACCTGTAGCCCCTTTTCCAGGGTGGGGTCAGGTTAAGCCTGAGGCAAGGGACACCATGGCAGGACCCCTGCGGCCAGACAAACTGCGTCCTGCAGAAAATCAGGCAAGCATCTTAATTGAAGGTATAAACCGGAAGATCTTCCTGTGTGTTCATGCAGCGGTTGCAGGCACTGAGACCGGCTTGACCAATCCCCAGGGCCTCTTCGTCTGTTGGGCAGTCCCTGGGAAGTGTTTGAACGTGTCATCGGGTGCCTGGATGATGAGATGCAGAGACAATCATTCTGAAAATTATAGGATAGACAGTCGCTTTATGTGGTGAAGTTTCCTTGCATCCATGCATGCATGCATAGCCACTTATCTGGTACAGGGTTACAGTGGACATGGAGTCTGTCAGAAGCCAGAGGACAGTCTGGACTGGAATGCCAGCATAAGCGCAGCACCTATGGCAAAACGCTCAAAAATAAGCAACGTGTGAAAATGGCCAAACTTCTAGCTAAAAACATCCTGCAATCTCCAACATGTTTGCCTTTATCTACAGCGCTGTGCAAAAGTTTTAGACACAGGTAAAAAACAGGCTGTAAAATGAGGCTACTTGAAGTTTTAAAAGCAAAGGAGGGTCACACCAATGATTTAACTGAGCTTGTTTTCAGCTTATGCACTTTGCATGTTGTTAATTGATAAATGAAAACTATTCATGCCGTTATTTTTGAAAGCATCCTCACTTTACAGTATCTTTTCACGAGTGCCTAAAATTTTTCCTCATGTCTGCATTTCTTTCACTTCCCATAAGGAGTGTTTCTTAAGCTCCCTGCTTTTTGCATCACCGCGGTACGAAACGCCATTTCTTGTTTGGTAAGCTCAGACACCTCAGACTGATGCCCACACAGAGGTCAGTGCATTTCCTTAGAAGCAGCCTGAGCCATGGTGAGATACAGCACTCAGATCACAGCTGATGTCTTACATCACGCTTGGAAGATATGTCCACATGTGACAACTGCAGGGTGGCAATTTTGACCCAATGGGAAGAAAGAAGATGAAAGACGCCTTTTCCCATCAAAAGGAGCCTGTTGTTTTGAGGTTACAGACCTACGTGTACATCTACTGGGTCACTGATGCAGTGTTATGATGTTGGACTGGTCCACAGCAGCCTCTGCAGTCACTTAATTCAAACAGAGACAGATAAAAGCTTGTTTCTGGGAGTCACAAAGACAGCCCCAGGGCAGCACTCTTTATTTACACAAACCGAAAGGTCTTGTATGTTTCTGAATTAGTCCCATCCTGCTGTTAAGGCGACAGCTGCTTTTAACTGTACTTTGAAAAGAGCCTGCCATTTTGATTGTCAGGGTCTAGGTTTGCAGGCAGGCCCCCAGAATGGATTACTTAAGGCATTGTCCAACACCAAAAGCCTACAAGCCCCTGACTGCACATGAACTTGTGTTTTGCATGTTTGTCTCTTTTTCTTTAATTCTAGGTGTTTGGCAGGGCCCTGCATGAATGACTCAGTGCTCTTCCATTTCTGCAGTTGAGTAATTCAGCTGAAGAAATTCATCTGTAATTGCACAGTTAATTACACAGCGCCAGTTCTCCACAGCGGAGATCCTCCTTCATGTCAAATAAGGTACTACTTATACCAGCAGCCCTTAACTGTTCTGAAATGTTCCTGAAAACAGCTTTAGGAGGAGAAGAGGGCAACAGTGATATCAAATCTTGAATTCAAAACTGTAAATTTTTGCTAATTAATTTGTTTTGTCCTTTCTCACTCCTGGTAGGTGGTATAGTACCTTAAGCAGTGGGACTACAGAGAGACAGTATTCTGAGAGACAGTATTCTGAGAGACAGTATTCCGAGAGACAGTATTCTGAGAGACAGTATTCTGAGAGACAGTATTTATCCACAGGTGATTTGGCCCATCGACTAAATCTAACTGCCCACCAAGTCCAGCCACGGTAAAGGCTCCTGCTCTTCATAAGCCCAGCTTCAGCCTTAAACAGACAACTTACACACGCTAAGTGTTTGTTTGAATGCCTGCGGTGGTGTTATTTTCTGTTATTTTTATTTATTGTCAGCTGCTGTATTTACTGGCTTGCCATTATTGTCAAATTTATTTGATATCACGGTCTAGAGGAAGCACACAAATAGAATTTTCGTCTCACTACGAACGGAACAATAGAAGATCCTCGAACCTACAGCCTTGAATCTTGACACTGTTGATTTAGAATTTGGAATAAAACAAAACATTTATACCATCCACACTCCAATTTTTGGTCAAATTTCCGTTTTGAAAAATGAGCCACATTTTGGATCTGTTACAGAGGTCTGGGGTGGAGTTTGACTGAAAGGTGGAGATAAATTGTGAAAGGCGTAGCACCCTCAGGTGGGCGTGTTTAGCACCTGTGTCCCACTAGACCGTGGCAGCATAACCACAAACCTTGCAGTGGAGCGTGAGCGTGAAGTCTGTAGCTGCCTGTAGCTGTCATTTTCTCATCTGTGATGTTTCATCTGCACGAAGGCTGTCCAGTTTGTTTTGTTAAAGCGGTGGGGGGGGGGGATGATGTCTAGGCCTCATGGGTCTCATTTTTGTTTTAGGATATGCCCTTTTCCACTCCCTCACATTCTCTCCTCTCCTTCCCTTGCCTTTTCTCTCCCTCCTTCTCTCACCATTTTCTTCCTTACCACCTCTCCTTCCTCTTTTCCACTTTCTGTCCTCTCCCTCCCTCTCCTTTTCTCTCCTTCTGCCTTCCTCCTTCTCTCACCATCTCCCTCGGTCCTCTCCTCCTTTCCTTTTCCCTTTCTCTCTCCCTCATTTTCTCTCCTTTCTCCTTTTCCTTCTCGCACCATCCCCCTCTCTCATTCTTTCCCCTTTTCCACTCCCTCTCTCTCTCTCCCGCTCCCCCTTTCTCTTTATCTCTCCACCTCTCTACCCATCTCTCCATCCCTCTCTCACCGCCTTTCTCTCTCGCTAGGTGAAAGATTTACCCTCCCTACACAAAAGGCCCAGCAGGTTGGAGGGTGCTTATCTAAAGGGAAGAAAAAAATACAGCAGAGAGCTAAACAGAGGAGAGACACGGTAGGTGGTACAGCGTTAGCCTGAACATCCACTGCTGTCGTGTTCGAGGGATCACAAAGTGCCCAGAACAAACACACACACACGCACACACGCCTGCATTTCTGCTCCCAGTGCCATGTACATTCTTGACCCTTTTTTGCCCAGTGTAAACATGAAAGATCAATTCATATCCCAGGATCTGTGGAACTCAGACATGCATGTCGACCGGAATCAAGTTATTAAATGTGAGACCTTGAGGTCTGTATTTCCATCAGGAACAACAAAACCAGCCGAAGTGGTGGGCTGTACAGAGAGTAAGTCTGGTTATTACCTTCAGAGAAATGTCTTCCTGTCATCTGGACTTGAAATGGTTAAAGGAAAGAGGTGACTGTCAACCCTCAGCTTCAGATTCCTCACCGTAACCTTCACCATTCGCGTGCCGGTTTTTGTTGTCGTTTTTCTTTCTTTCCTTTTCGTCTCATGGCTTCATGATAGATTATTCCGGAATTCTTGTACAGGTCCACCTGGTTGACAGATGCGGAGTCATATGCTGTCGTTTGCAAGGTCAGCCAAATGCAGAGCTGGGTGCAGGTTGGACAATAGCAGACTTTGGCACCAGATGGTACTTCTCTATTCACATGAGTTCTTAATTACTTAACAAACTGATGTTTGTATCCCACACTTCTTTTGCTCTTTTTTGAGATGATGATTTCTGTTTAAAGGCAGCCAGTGGGAGGCCAAGATGCAGGAAGGAACTGAGCAGAAATGACCGTCAGTGTCTCACAGTAAATGTTCCTCTCGGGTGATGAAACGCAGCTGGCCCTTTAAATGAGGTCATCTGTGGCATTCCAGAGGGTTCCAGGAGATCGAGGTGAGTTTGTCAGTTTGTTTTCTGGTGCTTTTTTTCTGTTTATTGTCTTTATTGCTCAGTGTTTAGCTCTGCTCTTTGTGTTGGTCAGTTGAAGGTCCAGCGTTTAGGAAAACAGAAATGTTGCCGGATACATTTTCTTCTTCACTTTTCTCACACAATAAGGTTTATAATTTGTTGTCTAATGGGTGCCTATGAAACATCTACACCTGTTTCATAACAACCAGCAGAAGCACGAAACAGGAAAAGATGAAGGTGAATTACAAAGTCTCAGTAAAGCGTGAAAAAGCCCACAGAAATGGTCCACGCGGCGCTCAGCCGCAAATACAGGGGCACGGGAAACAAAGCAAACGCGGTCGATTATGGGATGGCTGCTGGTACGGGGGATCTGAGACTACACACGCAGGTGGAGGCAGAGTGGGAAGCTTCTGATCTCATTGTGAGGACCTTCTCAGAGCACCACAGGCCACTGTCTGGCAGAGCTACACTGAAAGCAGAGAGGCCACTAAATTTGCTGGACCGACGCAGGTTGCAGTGTACAACAGGCATGGCAAGAGTGGCCAGGGGGGATTCTGGGGTTCTCTGGAGATGACGTTTTCTGAAACATACATGATATCAACACACATCTCCCCTAATGGTCAGAGAATAATTTTCTATCTAAGATTTCGCTGACAGATTTCTCCGGCCTCCTTGCACAGTGGTGTACTGTCCTCACTCGTTTCACAATACCATTTGCTGAAGTGAGTGTGCGCTCCACATTTTAATGTGTCAATCCAAAGCAGTCCTTATGACGCTAATGAGGCCTTACCCTGAAAATAACAACCACGTGGCATTCGGACTGTTTGATCTGAGTCTGGACCGTCACTCTATCCCTAACACTCAAAAACCTTCGTGTCGAGACTGAGTGCCGAGGAACAAGGATGAGGATGGAGGCTATTTATCTATCTATCTATCTATCTATCTATCTATGAATCTTGGAGTAAATTTGAGTACAGTGTAACTGTCTTTCGTGGTCATGTTACTTTACATAAATAAAATGATGTCACCAAATGTCCATCCATCCATCCATCCATCCATCCATCTTCCAACCACTTATGTATTACAGGGTCTCAGGATATGGCATAAAATAAATTCTGTAAATAATATATAGTTAAAGGCAGAGATTTTTTCCCTAATGTCCTAAGTTGCCATGATGCACACTTGACCATCTCTTTTCTAAAGTTCTTAAGAATATTTAGACACGGAGAGCTAATCACTTGGGCACAATGAGAAGCTGGAAGCTCTAAGTTGTTCAGATCCCGGCTGTTTTTTTTATCTAATGGATACTCGTCATTCAAATGTTAACTTCACTTAAAAGCCGGATCCACTCTGGAGAATTCGTCTGGAAAATCGTAGAATACGCTCACATCAAAGATACGGTAATGAGAGTTTTTAAACGTGGGACCATTTTCAACCGCATTTACAATTCGTTCGCTAAGTGATCCCTTTGTGCCCGGAGAAACCGGATTTGAATTTAAAAAGCGTCGGTGCCACCACTCTGGTAGAGCGGAAATGGAAACAAGAAACAGACAGAGGACCAGGCGGCCTCCCAGGTCTCCATCCAACAAAAGCGGCCAATAAAATCCCCAGCCTGTGTAATGGCTTTCTGTACCACTGCCTCCCTCGGTCTAAATTGCCTGAAAGCCAAGCGTCTCCCTCTTCCCCCGGCGTTAAACACCTGCGTTCCGCGTCGTTGACTCGAGATCTGTTGAAGATCGGAGAACACAAATCAGGCTGGCGGAGGCCCCTTTGAACATCTGTGAAGATCCATCAAAGTCACATCGCGACCTGAGACCGAGGATGGAAGCAGACAAACACGAAAAGCGGCTTAGACGAGACACGGTCTGGATCCCAAATTTGTCATGCATGTGGGTCTCCAGCAGGACTCGAGTGATAATGTGGGACTTTGGAGCAGGTGCCTGCCTCTGTGTACATTGTGTGCTGGGACGTATCATAACATCTGGCCACTAGAGGTCACACTTCTGAGGGGTATCAAAGTGACAGATTCCTAAGAATGCAGAGGAGACGAGATTATGCATATGAATAATTAATGAGCTACTTAGTCTGTTAAAATGTTTAATTCAAATCATACAAGTAACTGATTAAGTAAAAACATGTAAAGCCAGGCTTGTTAAAAACTGCATGAACTGCATGGCAATTCTAAAACCTTGAGAAAACCTGTGTTGAATATGGGTCCACCATAACCAAAATAGAGGGGGCCCATGCAACTCTACCTTTATCTATGCAATCTTAAAAGGCTATTGTAGGTCAAGGATGATGAGTCAGAACCACAGACGTGTCATACGGGGAGTGTCACGGAACATGGGAACACGCCGCAGCACGGTGAACTCACATTACGGGCCACCTGCCCTTTTGCCGCTCTCCAAATGAACAGGAAGGTGGAGAATCCACTGCCAGGCGCCGCATAAGATGAGCCAATTTCAGATCATTTCCAGGTGCCACCGTTCCCCTAATTTGACATCCGATGATGATTGCCAGTTTAACCGCAGTGCCGCCGCCAGTTGCAGAATAAGAGGGACAGCCCCAATTGTGATCCTCAGTTTCAATTTGCCGTAGATGCTGATAGACCACTAACAAAACATGACACGTATGTGTGTGCGCTCACGCGTGAGCTGGAGGCCTCCAGACGGCCACTCTTCTCCTTCCTTTCAAGCCCCGTGCTCACAGGAGGAGTTTGTGTGTGTGTGTGGGAGTGGGTGTGGCAAGAAGGGTCCTCAAGAGACACTTACCACCCTAATCCTCGTTATCCAGTCGCTGTCACTTTTATTATTTACTTGTGCTGTTTCCCTAAGAGTTTTGCATGAATTCCCAAACCTTGCGAGCCAGTCCTCTTCAAAAGGCCAGCGGAGCTGTAAGAGGGTGGGCTGCAGGCAAGGCTTCGAGGAGGCGGAGAAAGTCACACGATGAAAGACACGTTGGACAGATTGGAATTATGTTTTAGGTCGTATGTCGGGCTGAATGATGACTGGTGTGTGTTTGGTGAAGAACAAATCTTCCTGCCATTGAGGACCCCGTTAATGATAGAGATCCTCATTTAGAGGGTAGCTGGGCCTACACAGAAGGCTCGTTGTGAGTCACCTCTGTCTCCACGCGTGACATTTCCGCTGGGCTTGTTGACGCAATGTAAGTCTAATTGATTGGCTTTAAGCCATCCAACTTTATGGAAGTAATTATTTTTATTGGCTAGACAGTCAATCAATTGGCAGCGCTAGACAATTTCCAGACAAAATGGTTCAGAGAGAATTATTTAGATGTATTGCAGTCGCATCAGACTTAAGTCTGATTGATTGTTTTTTTTGCACATGGTCTTAAGTGAGGCACATGCTTCTGAAATATTACCCACCATTGGAAAACGACAGCAAATATGATCTCGTGTACACACAGGCTGTAGTACGAAAAGCTGAATTGAACAGTGAGGGTGCCATTAGCGTTATTTGAAATTAAATTCAATAAAACTCTGGAAGATCGGTCAACGTCATTTTGCTGTTTCACACTGACATAAATTCTGTAAGTCCCAACCCGTGAGGGCATTAAAAAGCCTATTTTACAGCCTCTTATTCATGTACAGACAAGAGGAAAGCAGCACAAATCTGCTGCTGTAATGCTGATGCAATGCTTTCTGGAGACTCTTTGCTCTGTAGACTGACAAATATTCAAACCCTGCGAGATTCTCTAACTCGGGTATTGTTTTATGACATCCACTGATACGTTTCTTGACTAACTGAATCCCGGATGGAGATTTGACATTTGTAGCCTCATAGTGGTAATGAGATTAATTTTGCCCTGCATGCTGAAACAAGCCATGTCCCCTGCATTACCTTAGAAACCCATGCATGCCACCTCAGTGTTGTTACGTTTCCTCATTTTCTTCAAATTTCACGGCATCACCATTCGCTCAGGAAAATGTTAGGAAGAAAATGTTTCCTGGGATTTCAAAGTGCCCCTTGAAGCACGGAGCGGGCCTGCCAACCCAGACCACTTCCACGGATGGCTCGGCCCAGACAATAACGAGGTGGATAAGAGGCTCCAATGGCACACATTTCTGCAGGTCAAGCAGAATGGGCGAAGCCAATAAGGTGGAAGCCAGTGAGGCTCACTAACGGTCCGTGTGATCTTCTGTCTGCATGAGTATTGTTCAGGGAAGATGAGTAGGAACGGCGTCATGATGAATCGCTCACACTGACTAACGTCAACCTCCCGAGCGCAATCACCATTCCCCCATGTGGATGGGCTGGTGTGCGTCGTATTCCGAATGGCAGAGAGGATGCCTCCTCGCATGTAAATAGGGCAGATCGCATAGTTCACATAACAATTCAATGTAAAAGTGTTGTCATGGCGACTCCCTCTCGGCGACTGCACCCGCCAGTTGGCACGTGTTCGAGTACAGGTTGCAGCACCAGGGACAGTGGCCACCTGTCAAAGTTCAGCATCGGCCCTGCCTAGATTACCCCGGCCCTGCCGAGATTACTTCAGCCCTGCCGAGATTACTGCGGCCCTGCCTGGAGTACTCCGGCCATGCCTAGATTACCCCGGCCCTGCCGAGATTACTTCAGCCCTGCCGAGATTACCCCAGCCCTGTCTAGATTACTGCGGCCCTGCCTGGAGTACTCCGGCCATGCCTAGATTACCCTGGCCCTGCCGAGATTACTTCAGCCCTGTCAAGATTACCCCAGGCCTGTCTAGATTACTGCGGCCCTGCCTGCACCCACAGACAGCTTTCCTTTCCTTCTCCCTCACAATGTTGTGTCAGTATAATCAGCCTCTCAAGGCTGTCCTTATGTTTATGCTGTGTTCAGGCTGTCCTTATGTTTATGCTGTGTTCAGGCTGTCCTTACATTTATGCTGTGTTCAGACTGTCCTTACGTTTATGATCATCCCTTATCACACTGTACACAACACAGAACTGAACACTGACAAAATTCTGTAAATATTATCTCAATAAGGTTGAGTGACTTCATTGGGCCAATTTTACCTGGAGTATTTCCTAAACAACTAATTTAAAGCTACAAAGCTTTCCTCTTTTTGGTTATTAAAATAATTATCAAAAATTACTGCATAAAATCTGAATTAAACTCCAAATGGCTTGGTAGTATTTAAATTGTTCTGGAATGGTGTCTAATGTAAATGAGTCAAATCTGCTAGTCTTTCCTTGAATGTTTTTCATTTCTCTTCTTTATATAAGCCGTCTTCCGCCCATTCATTCTCCAGCCACAGTATCCCAGGCAAAGAGCGCTGCATTTAAAAACTCTTTCAACAAAATTTAATTTAAATACATGTATTGTTTGGAGTTTTCTAGGCTCGATGCTATGATTAGAGTTCTGTGGTGAAGCCACAGATTTTTTTATGATCTTTCCTACTAACCATTTCTTCAAAGATGCCATTTTAACATCCGTATTTATGAAAATGCCCTAGACTACCTGGCATAGGATCCAGGCCCCCCTCGACCCGGAATAGGGTTAAGCGCTTTGAAAATGGATGGATGGATGGATGGATGGATGGATGGATGTTTGTGCAAATAGATGGCATGTAAACATTTTTTTGCCAATTCAAAGTGTAGATCTTCCTCCTACAGTTTGGCACGTCACACACGATTCTCATTTTTTTGTGGCAGTATCAGAGGTGTCCACCTGAGCATCCTCCGATCACCTGGCTTGATCCATCAAAACCAATACGATGTCTCGACCCAGATCCGGACCCAGACCCTTATCCAGATCAACTGAGTCATGGCCCTGGTGCGAAGCCTGGTGGCAGTGGACTGCTGTGTGAACAAAAACGTCAGATGTACACCATACTTATTGACACCTTTTGCGGCCTTCAAACAGAGTGGCGGCTAAATGCTACAGTAGGTGTTCTAAGGTTGAGGAGAGAGCACCATGGTTGAGGGTTCTGAGCTTACCTCCACTGGCAGAACGACAAACCGTATCACCAAGGATCGATTGCTCCGGTGAGTCAATGACTCTACGTCACCTTCAGTGTGTGAATGCATTTGGGCGACTTTTTTGAAATACACCAGCTGCTGTGTAACACGGGGATTTCAATTTGCTGAAAATCCATCCATTTTTCTATCTTCCTTAAATGTTGATCCAGCACAGGGTGGCGATGAGCTGGAGTCAATCCCAGGCAGCACAGGGCACCAGGCAGGGCACGGACTGGATTAGATACCCTTATTCAAGATGGAGAGGAAACTCGTTCTGTCTTCTGGCTGCCGTTTCTGTCTCGGTTGCCAGATCACTGCAGCAGGTTTGAGCCTGTGCTGCCCGTCTGGTCTTAAAGCTTATCCAGAGTTCCCAGCCTGTGCTGCCCGTCTAGTCTTAAAGCTTACCCAGAGTTCCCAGCCTGTGCTGCCTGTCTGGTCTTAAAGCTTACCCAAAGTTCCCAGCTAAGTGCTGCCCTTGCATGTTGTCGACGGCTACCTATTCCAGATTTCTCCAAACGCGGCCACTGATCTAGGAACAGTGCCCAATGTTCTTGCTTTTGTTCAGCTATGGCTTTTACCTGTTTTGCCTTGAGTGGGACCACACACATCGGACTGCACATGACGGCTGTAGAGCCCAACCCTGAAAGATTAGCAGGGTCTAGTGGCACCTCCTGTAGGCCTTAATTCACACCATCACTGGCCCTCTTGTGCTGAGATATTCAGTGGAAGAACCTGTCCAGACCCCCAATCACTGCCTCTGAAATATTTACCACTAATCATTTTTTAATTTTTAATTACTGCCTTTAGAATTCTTTCTTCTGCTTGAGTTTTCGGTTTCAGCTCCCAGGCTGACCTTTGACCCTTCTAACATTTGACATCATAGTCATCGTGCGTATTTGGAGTCATGGCGGTCCAGTGAACGCACATATAAATCAACTTCAAATGTACTTGAATGGTGGTTACCATCTTTGGTGGGCGTTCACCACTGAATCCTGGGACTGTCAGCAAACACGGCCCAAGCTCCACCCCTCAACGAATGACGCAGAAACTGACAGAAGTCGTTTTAATTATTACAAATGAGATCACCGCAACTTATTTAATCCACTGCATTGTTTTTATAAGCAAAATTAATTGAATAAACAAAGTTAATTAAACATTTATAGTGCTATAGGGACATTACCCTGTTGATTTTAGAGGACACTTGCAGAATGATAAATGCATCAGCAAACTGGATTTTGGTTCTTAAATACATGTGAAATAAAGAGCAGAGAGGATGAAACAGACGTCGCCCTTGTATTGATGACCTGTTTTGTTCCCCCTTGGAGTGTGCTCCTCGGAGCTCCGGTTGCTCACTCAGACCACAGAGACCCCTGAGTGAAACTCCTAGGATCAGATCATAAACACTTTATAATATTAATGAGTTATTATGGCACTAGGGGAGGTGAAAGGCCTTCACTTGTATCCAGGCTCATCTCTGAAGGCTGGTGGGTGAGATCATGTGACAGGCCTTCGAAAGCAACATCCCCTTTAAAATATCTGGTAAATGGATACGTGAGAATCTGCTGTCTGCGGGTGGAGTTTGTATGTTCTACCTGTGTTTGTATAGGTTTCCTTTCTCCCCTGCAGTCCAGAAACAGTTCGGGAAATTGGTGTCTCTAAATTGCCTGCAGGGTGTGTGTGTGTGTGTGTGTGTGTGTGTGTGTGTGTGTGTGTGTGTGTGTTCAGCCCAGTGCCCTGTGCTTTCTGAGATGGACTCCAGGCTCAACACCACTCTATACTAAATAATTAGACTGGTGGATGGACAAGAAATGTAGGAATAATGTATAAAGACCAACTTGGTTGAGGTAGGGGGGTCTTTTTCAGTAAGTACCCCCTGCCCACCCACATATCAGCAGGACCGTGTTGCTCTGGCTTGTAATCTGTATTATGGTGTAGTTATCATGTAAAGGAGACCTACCAGTACCTCTGATGGCTGTCATCATATAAAGGAGACCTACCAGTACCTCTGATGGCTGTCATC
>JAACJT020001084.1:0-16463 GCA_009936485.2 Gymnarchus niloticus | reverse complement strand
ACCCCCTCTGCTACTTAACTGACCAGATCAATATCCCAGAAGTTTCATTGACTTGATGCTATACTCTGATTAAAAAGCGTTCCTTTAATTTTTTTGAGCAGTGTATATATATGGAGAGAGAGAGAGATCAACTTGAGTGTTGATCTTTATCAGCCTTAAGTAAAATGGGCCAGATGTACAAACAGGAGACTCAGGGGTTTATATGGAGATCTGTGCTTCACTTTAACTTTCAATTACTTGGGCAGCAAGTCAGTTATCTGCTGTTTAAATGGTTACTAAAAATCAGACACAATGCTACAGGCATATGATGTTGGGGCTGTAATTTTTTTTTTTATTTGATAACTTGACAGTTAAATAATTTAACATGCAATGAATATTCATATTCAGAGATTTATATATATATTCCATGTAATGCAACTCCAGCTGTTCGTGTTAAAAAGTGAAAGGCTTATACTACCATCTAGTGGTTAGATACCCGCTATTTTATTAAAACTGCGGTTTTGATACATAAGCAAAGACTTACGGTGACCTGGAACAATCTCACATTGTATAACCTATTGGAAATTAACTCATCACCATTTCAATAATACCACATGCTCTTAACATCCACCTTCCAGACACTTATTTTAAATACGGTCATTGGGGCTTGGAGCCCAATTTAGGCAAAAGAAGGCCCAAGGCCAAGGTACACCCTGAATGGGATGTCATCCATCACATGGAGCATGCACACACCTACACACACACACACACACACACACAGTATAGGCGATTTACAGATGCCAGTCAGCCAGCCTGCATGCTTTTGGACTGCAGAAGGAAACCCATGTAATACAAGCAAAACATGAATATTCCACACCCATACACACACGTTTGTATCTCTAAGCCTGTAGGGACCTTCCATTCATTTCTTTGGGTCTAACCCTAATAGTAACTATGACAAGCCTAACCGTATTTGCTGGAAGAAATATTAGCCTTAACCTTAACCATGAGTAAATCAACAAAATACAAGACTTATGGCTCTTTT
Source organism: Gymnarchus niloticus (assembly GCA_009936485.2). Lineage (NCBI taxonomy): Eukaryota > Metazoa > Chordata > Actinopteri > Osteoglossiformes > Gymnarchidae > Gymnarchus > Gymnarchus niloticus. The sequence goes on along the minus strand of JAACJT020001084.1, from coordinate 15,439 downwards.
GATTTTTTGATTGCACTGAGCTTTTTATAACATTGACTGCTCCCTTGTGGGGGCGTGACAAATTTAACTACGCGTGACTAATGCACGAGTTTCTTACTACAACTCCCAGAATACACGGCGTCAAGCGTATTATTTTAGCGACGGAAAATATGTCGTACGACGTCTACGATTATTGGCTACGTTGGCCGGAAGTTATCGTTAAGCCAGCAGAGCAGGAACTAAGTTGTAAATTGAACAATTAAAACACGTCAAAAAAAAAAAAGTTTTGGACTTATTGATTAATTTAAAATACAGTTTCCTGAATAAATACATTTAAAAATATATCAATTAATTAAAGCTCCAGTTAATATAGACGTGTAATTCAATCCAATAACACGGTATGTTGATTATCCAGTAAATGGGACCAGCATGCCTTCATGTTCTGCGTATCGCTGTAAAAACCGTTCTGAGGATGCTAAGAAGAAAGGCCTCACGTTTCACAGGTGAAGGCTTATTAAATTTTTCCACAGTTCATTTACACTATTGTTACCCGAAGCTGCGGCACGACAGTAAGCGACACTGTAGTTTGATCCTTCGTCAAGCACTTCAGGGAATAAAATAATGCTAGTTTAAGTCTACACATGCATGTGAAACTGCTAGCTGGTCTGTAAAACCTCTTTCTGTTCTTGGCCAAAGGTTTCCAGCAAGCGATCCCAAAAGACTGCAGCAGTGGGTCGTAAACATGAAGTGGGATAAATGGATGCCATCGAAACGGTCTCTTCTGTGCTCCAGTCACTTCAGTGAGGACTGCTTTGACAGAAGTGGACTAACAGTGCGCCTCACATCTAACGCTGTGCCAACTATATTCTCTTTTCCAGCTCATTTACAGAAGGTACACGTTGTAACATTCGAACAGAGTAACTCCTGATTTCGTATTTATGGTGAAGCTGTGGAACAATTTCAAAAGGTCTTTAATGCTATTATTACATGATTTTTAGAAATGTTGTTTTTTTCCCTTGTACAAAGATCGAGTCAGATTGTTTAGACTACTATGATGGTTAAATAATCTTTATTTTGTTCTTGTGATTTCAGAAAACTTTTGCTCGAAGGCCCTCAAAGCAGCTGGTGAATACAGCAATGCCAAAGACAGCCCTTAGTAGCACATCCAAAGCTGCTGTTTGTGGAAGTGCCATGTCTGCAGTGTTTAAAAAAATGGTGGTGAAGGAGCACAGTTATGCAGTTCTTGAGTCGTCTCAACGGTTGAAACAGAAACTGGAGATTTTGCATGAACAGCTGGACATTTATGAAAAGAAGCTGAACCGTGAGAGACAAGAGTCATGCCGGCTGAAAAAGAAGGTGTCTCACCTATCTGCGATTGTGGCCAGCCTTAGGAAACGGAGAAAGACAAGAATGCTTAACTGCAGCTGATTAATTCACATCACAATTCTGTTTTAATGTATTAAATGAACACATTGGACAAAGTGCTTGCCTGCAAAATCTGAGTTAAAGACTTCTCTTTTTAATGGACATTTCTCTGTTTCCTCTACTGTTTAGCTATTTATAATTTTTCTGTATGCTGCCCCCCCATAAAGTGACCTTGGGTTTATGAAGGGTGAAATAGGAATGTACCTCACCATCACCAAATGCTCCATGGTCCTGGTTTATTCTTTTCTTTGTACGCACCTTTAGAGAAGTGTGTTGTTGACGCAGTGCCTGACACTGCTTGTGGTGTCCTACATGGAACATGTCATGGAGTCATCAAAACAACCAACTAGATTCTTGTGCGAAAGGCGATCCCCTCTGCTGCCACCCTCTGAGGCTTTAGAACTTGCTCTGACTCTTCCATGGAACAGCTGCTCATGAGGAACAGTTATTCTGCTGTTCTGCTGCCAGATCCTTCAGATTTTGTGCCAAAGTGATGTCAGCCTTCAGTTAGTATTACACCTGTTTGTTTGCAGCTTGGGCTTAGAAAAGTATGAAGGCAGCTCTTAATGCTCTTGCTTTGGCCCTTTTGAGGCAGATGGAGGGAGAGCTGAATGTTGAATGAGTCTTTGGAGGAGACGTGTGAAATAAGTGTTTGCTAATTGCCATCTATTTGTAAGTAATCCTTTGCCATTAAAGGTCACAAATGCTTTTAAAAACCCCTTTGGCTCAATGTTCAGTCGTTTTTCCACAGCTAGGATGTAAACAGTAGATGGCGCCAATCTTACAGTGGTGTTTCCAGACGCTGGTGTAGACTGAGACAACCGAGTTTGACTGCATTCCTTCAGGAACTTCCCCAGATTGTAGCGCCCTGTCAGCCATTTTACTATCCAGAGATGGCATACATACCCCGAAGGGCCTGGAGTGTGCAGACCACCTGATTATTTAATTTTTTTTAATGAATCACATTTTGTTTCCTTTTTGAATGTACTTATGAATGTTTAACACAGAATGCCACTTGCTGTCTATGTTCCTCTCTATTGTTCTAAACTGAAATCCAAAAAACCTGATGCAGGCATGTCGTCGCAGGTGTGTCTGTGCTACTCTTGTAGGTCTTGTTTTAGAACATGGAGCAAAATCCCACAGTGAGAGCTTGGAGATTCGATATCTCCTTAGCAGATGACCAGTAAATCTCTGAATGGCTCATTTGTTTACTAATACAATATGTATTTGTTAATATGACTTTGTTTTTTGTCATGTCTAAGTCTTGTAGAAAGGCAGTTGGTGCACGCCTGGTTGAATTGTAGTATTTCAGGCTGATCCCTGTGAAAAAAGCATCCTATTATCCTCTGAGTTGCTATACATTGCTATTTGTTCCACCTTTTTTTCCTGATTGAACAGATTTTATAAAACTCTCAAGATTGTCTGTTTATTATTATTTCCTAAATGCTTTATTTGAAAGAAGCAGGTGAATAACTGTGAGAACCTCAGCCCTGTCTTGTTGAATTTACGATCAGTACTAGATGTTTAACGTGAAGGATTCCTGATGAAATTCACCTAATCCCCAGGATCCCAGGTCCCCACACTATGAATACCCGTATCTAGTATCCAACAGAAAAGGCCCAGGGCACAGTGTGTGTCAGAGAAACGTTTAATGTGTTTTTCAATAACAGCCCATTACAGTAGATACACTTTTTTATGTGGTTTTCATTTATTGTTTTTTTTTTTTGCGTGAAATTTAAGCAGTGAAGTACTGCAGAAAAGATTGTATAAGGACATTTTTTGACATCAGCTATTTGGTAATTGGCTTTTAGAGTGGTCTTTACTAAGATGAAGTAGTTATTTTTTGAATGTTGAGGATATTTTGTGGAAGTTGAGTTTCCTGGATGTACTTGCACTTTATCCATATTCCAGGCAGCACAGGAGCCCAGGGCACATGAATGGCATACACCTTGGATGGGATGCCAGTCTATTGAGATGCAAGTGCACATTTTTGGCATTTTAGAGACACCCATAACGTCAGAACTCTTTGGCGATCTATGCCAAAACAGACAATGATTCACCTCCAGGAGAGTATAAGTACTTTGAGTATTTTGTCCTCTTTTTTTTCGTAAATAAGTAGACTGGACTCTAATATACAATCTGTTCTATTTTTCTTAACTGGTGCTATCAGGCTCACTTTATAAGTACACACTGCTGAAAAATTACATTAATTTTACCATGGATATCAAGACCATAAGCCAGCATTAGAGATTTTCATAGGCTAGAGCAAAACCAGTTCAGAAACTAATCATAGAAAAATGTTCCGTGAAAACAAGGTGGGGTTCTTTTATGGAGGTGAGGTAATATCCCTAATTCTTAGCGAACTTCTTCGGAAGTAATTTGACTGGGTGTGACTGGCATCAGCTCATCACTGGTAATAACTACCAGCTTTTAAAAAGGTGCAGAAAATGAACGTATGCAAAAGAAGGGGTGGTGTGTAGTTCTATGGTTTTGGAATCTGTGTGCGCGTTTAGTAACGTTGTTTCAATCCCCTAAACAGAACATTAATTGTATCACCGTTGGGCCCTTGAGCAAGATCCTTAGCACCAGTTGTTCCAGGGATGCTCTGACCCTGCTGTCAGGCCACAAGCATTTGTCAATTGTCTTTGGCTTTGGACAGAAGTGTCTACTATATAAACGTAGAAAAAACAACCTCAGATCTCTCAAAGGCTGAGAAGAGTCAGTCCACCTGATAATAAGCTTATTTGGATGCCTGAAGTTTTACAGAATGATTTGTATGAGCCAGACATACCAAAAAAAACAAATGACCATCAAGTCTCCATCTTGATTTTTAAAAGCCTTACTGTGAAAACATCTTTTAATTGTATAATATGTCATCCTTATAAGGCAAAATGGAAACCTTATCAAGTTCAGTGACCTAGTAACTGCAGCTTTGTGCTCAAATTACCTCAGTATTACAGAGTAACTCTACATAAACACGTAGCCCATCTTTCCCGTAAACTCTTATATACCACTCGTACCCAAAATGAATGAAACTTTTCACCAAAGTGTATTTTTTAAACCCATTTGACAGCATTTCCCGAAAGGTAATGCAACTACATCTGTACTGCTGTGGTAAAGTAATAACCAGGCACCCGTTTCAGCGAGATGAGTCAGCCGTAACCGGCTGCTTCAACAGGATGCTTCTCGCTTCCAGCTCCTCCTTAATAACCCACAATAGTTGTCTGTCTAGGTAATTGCACGCTTTGTCTAATTATGTGGTTGCTTTGCCCTCCTGAGTTGGTACAGGCATAATAGATACTGAGTTTGAGTTTTTTTGGTGTGATTTTAGTTCCACCCTTCATTGCTACACATGACGAAAGGCATTTGTGAATGTTTAAAACGATTATATCATTTTTCCCCCCATGTCTGCTTGTCCAATGGACTAGCTGTATAAATTGTAAACATTCTTTTTTAAATGTTCTATATATATATATAGACTTATTAAATACCAGCTATTTGTAAATCAAAGCCATTTATCTCTAGACAGACAGACAGGATAAGGCTATAGATAGGTTACATGAATTTGTATTAATATTTAACATCGTGTGCCCCACACCTCCATAACCACACATACTGATAACAACATTAAAAATGGACAGCAGCAGGAAATCTCTAATTCATAACATTTTTTTCTTTTTCATGTTGTTTTTCACTTCCTTATGAAGTAAAATGTTAAAGTTAACATTATTTCAGCAGATCAACTGTCCATCCTTGTCCCGGTTACCACAAGTTGGTCATTTCAGTCTTTTTCAGTGTCTGTGCATCCATAGACTGCAGTACTAAGCAGTTAAGTTTATGTTTTGTGAAGTACGTTTTCTGAAATTATATTGGTATTTTCTTGCCTACTTTTCAAAACGTGATCCATCATTCATTGCAGTCTTGAAGAATTTGATGGACCATGACCGAGGGGAAAAATATTTCCTCGTCTTACCATATCAATCCATCCATCTTCCAAACACATATCCAGTACACGGTGCCTGTGATTTTGGAGTGTATTCTAAGCAGCTTGAGACACAAGGCGAGGGACAGCTGGGCTGGGATGCCATTCCATTGCAAGGCCCAAACTTACCATATTCTAGTTAAAAACAGAATGAGCTGAAATCCATCACTCCAGTTTTAAACTTCGCAGCCCGTACATTTTAAATGCTTTCAGTTCTCCTGGGAGTCCATTTTCTCATAGCAATACCAGACTGCATCTCCTGATCACTGGCTGGTTCATCAAGGACCTTCTGTTCCTGACAAGACCTCAGCAGCAACCTCAGTGGTGAGAAACAGGGAGTCTGAGATGAAAGCTGCTGTCTGTTACCCATCCTCCTCATCCCCTTCCTCGCTCCTCCTCAATGCAGCCGGAATGCTGCAGAGTGGGTGTCCAGTTCTGAGGAGGTGCCCCTTCACAATACCACTGTGACCTCCATCTTATACAGCCTCATGGTATGATGCACTGCTGTACATGCATAGCCATGTTAGTTCAAATATTACATTTGTGCTGTAATTGCCTTCAGAATCAATAAAGTTTACATCCATCCATCCATCCATCCATCCATATCAGCAGATTAAATCTACGTGATGAATCCTATGCCTGAACATTCAGCATTGAAATATCACATTACTGACGCAATGTGCCCTGGGCTCACTGAAATGAAGTCCATGCAGAATGCTGTACTATGCAGCTTAGTATTCTGGTTGTTGGCATTAACCTGACAGGATATATCAAATGTACTAATACACATGGTATTGTGTATTCACTCATCACCGTGTTGCTTGTTTGAATCTTTTGTTTTTAGGTGTCAAAACTTGGTAGTGACATGACCAACATATGGATTTGGAATGAGGGCTTCAGTCCACTGAAATGGCACAAGGTGGTCAACACAGATGCCACCACTGCTGCAGTGGAGCAGAAGTGGCTGAAATGTGAGAAACATTAATTCATAAATCCTGTCACTGAGAGTCACTTTGTACTTGTAAAAAAAAATTTTTAAATTCCAAAAAAATACACTGCAATATTTTGCTTGTCAGACTTCACGTCCCTTGTTGATCCTGCCCCAGTGACTTGTCCTGCATTGGGCCCAAAAATCAACCCCTCCCCCCATCCCCGGCCTTCTCCTGCTCCTGCTCCTGCTCCTTTATGCCCCGGAGCAGCTGATTGGCGACAGGTGCCAGCTGTGGCTCCTCCCACATTCCACCCTACTTGTGTGCAGTGCAGGGCCCAATAAAGGGAAGCCATGGGCTCTGGCACTGAAGATTGGGTGATCAGGGGGCATGGCACCCCCAGATCATCACGGTAGCCATGGCTTAGGTACACTTAAATGGAAATCTTCACCTCACACTCATTTGATATTAATTTGTTATTAAGGTCATGCCCCTGCAGAAATGAAACAAACCACCCAAAAATATGAGGTAATTGTCATTGCCTCATTAGAATAAAATAAAAACAAAATGTATCAAAATTACAAATAAGATGCTGGTATAGAAATGTTCTTAAAGCTACCTTTTGCTATACTGTGCTGTATAAACTAAATTTGTCTGTGTGATGATTGTGTGCCCTTAGGGACGTTCATTTTCATTCATGTCTTATTTATCCAGATTACAGCCAGAGTAATTCTCATAACTGGTTTTGTTAAATAATAGCAGAACATTTTGCATACAAAAATCGCAGCAAGCTTGACAGCTAATACAAATGTTACTGACGCATCACTCTGGTGTCTGAAGGACATAATTACACACACCAAAATGCATCTCAAATTAAATATAGGATTTGCTTCATAAGCCATTTTCATGTGTGCTTCATCAGTGATTTCCTTATAAATTATTTGGATGTGTATTGCACAAGTTTTAGAGACATCCCAAAAAAAATAAAAAAAATTTGGCAAAAGTGCAGTTCACAAGCAAGGTAAGAAATTCTTAAAATATACTCATGTTAACCTGCTTGCCCTCAGATGACACACATATGTCGACCCAGTGACAGAAACACAAATAGACATCACTTTACAGAACCATGCCAAAATCAGACATGCTTAAATGTCTGAATATTTTTATTTTTAAGATGATCGTATTTTTAGCTATTTGAATCTGCGTTCATGGCATAATGAGTAACACTTTTGTCTTATAACCCCAAGGTGTTTAAATGCCACCCTCACCTTATCTGTGTATGCGTCTGTAAGAAGTTTGCTGACTTGCTTGAAGTTGAATGACTGTTAGCTCTACAGTGGAGTGAACATTGTCCTTTTAACATTAGTGATTTCACTCATTATGTTTTTTCACATGCAAACTCCTTTATCACTTTTTTTTTCCAAATAATTGTGCAGATTCCCTATTACTTTAGTTACCCTGGGATCTCATGACTAACTCTGGAGTAATATCAAGTCAAGAAGGAATATGATTCAGTAATTATAGCGCTAGAAAAAACCTAAAACAAACAATGCAATCCATGCATCCATACTGATTGATATTATCAGAATAGACACACATAACAAGGTATTTATCTATCCCTTATTCTACAACTATAAAAAGCTTAGGTTTATCAGATGCATTTGCTTAAATCCGATACACATGTACTGTATAGTTTAATCTTTCACACATTTAAATGTAATTTACATGTCATAATGTTACTTGAACATTTAAACTTTAATAATATTTACTTACACTACCAGACAAAAGTTTTTGCAGACACTAAAATTTTCTACATTATCAATGTTACTCAAATAATTTTCACAAAAAATTTTAGACACTCAGTGTTCATTGCTAAATAATAAGACATTCACACTCAGCGTCCTTTGAATACCTTTATTAGCAAGAAAATTGGTCATATATTTGGTTATCTCCTCTAGCAGTTACAACAGCAGGGCAAATTCAAGGCATTCTTTCAAGGGACATTAAATACTGCTCTGTAGGTTCATTCCAGCACTCCAGGGGCCTGGTTTATGGTTATTACGGTTTATTATGTTTAATATGTTATAGTATTCATAAATCTCCTTTGGGCTGGAGCTGGACTTCATGGTTGCGAGGACAAATTACACCATTTACATATACGCTATGGAGTGTCTAGAATAACTTTTTGTGAAAATTATCTGAGTAACATTGAAAATGTGGAAAATCTTAGTGTGTGCAAAAACTTTTGACTGGTGGTGTACATTCCAAAGATCTTTATTTTAAAGTTTTGCTGGTGAGGAAAAATGTTGACATTTTTAAATCTACCTTGTGTAAACTGACAGTAAAGAATTATTTTTTACAGAGGGTTAGTTAGTAAGTATATACTTTAAAAAAATGCTATTTTAAATAGATAATTTGCAGTTAACCAAGGCAGAAATCTGACAAACTGATTTTTTGTAAAGGTGGCATCTTATGATGGTGCCACGTTGAAAGTCACTAATCTCTTCAGTATGACCCATTCTGTCACCAGTGTTTGTTGCTGGAGTTTGCGTGGTTGTGTGTTTAATTATACACCTGGGTCAGCAATGGGCAGTGCTTGACTAGCCAATTACAGTAATAAATAGGAGTATCCAGAAATATTTGGCAGAACAGTGTAAATTTTGGGACACCTGCTTTTATGAATTAAGTTTTAGTACAGACTCAAGGCCTGTGTAGGGAACTATGGGGTGTTTTAGGTATATCTGCTTGAAAAAAGTAAAAGCTTAAAGGGTAACTTTGATGAGGTCAGGTAGTGATTTATAAAAATACTGTAAGTTTGCTATAAATGTCAACAGGCTCAGAACACAACATATACGAGATATGCCTACCCCAGAACAGCTCATAAACTGGGAACAGATCTGTCAAGGAAAACAACAGCAAGGAGAGACACAGAACAGGCTGACATCCAGAGGACTGAGTCAAGCATCCTATTGTCCATGTAGAGACACAGATCGCAGCTACAAAGAGGAGAAAACATCACGGGTGTAAACAAAAAAGAATGAATCCTGCTTGTTTAGCCCATAATCAGCACTGGCATTTAAGGGTCAGGAGCTGTACTCTTCTACCTAAATACACCTAAAGACCTCAATGAAGTGAAACAGCGTGAGAAGGACACGGAGGCTGGAAAATTCATCAGATATATAAAATCGGAACTGTGGGAGCTATGAAGCAGAAAATCAGATATAGAGCCCCTTTGTTTCTCCGTTGTTGGCTGACACAGACAGCAGACAAAAGAAAATGCTTGTGTAATTGTATTCAGTCTTCAGCATATCACACCAGATCAGTTTTTAATTAAAGAAACCTTAACCAATTCATCACAAAAGCATTGAATTGTCCGTAGCACTCCGTCTCTAAGTGAGCAAACTGATTGCTTCTGCTAGTATTAATTTTTATACCAACGCGTTCACATTTCTTAAATATGCTTTATGATTCTGGGCATACTTTCTACTTATACCCAACATATAGAACATGAGCTCAAATATTATGACACTCATGTTTTGGTGTGATATTCAAATTAAAATTAAAAATGAAATTTTAGACGTTAAATACAAGTCTGTACATGGTAGGGAGAAACTAATTTAAAATCCACTCATACGAGATTATGATCTGGGTCACCAAGGTTAACCTCTTTATTGATGGTGGAGTAATGTCTACTTTATATTGTTTTTTTTTTTTTTGATTGCTCATAAATGTCGCCAAAAATGGCCTTTTTCCAAGTGGTTTATGATGAGTATACCTTGTTGAAGCACAACAGCAGCAGTAAGATAATTGGAATCAATAGCCATCTTAAAAAGTCTCAGTAATAGAGATACGTACAAGTGGAGGACTTTTTTATCTCAAAGAAAGAAAACAAACATCACTCTTTCTAAAATGTGCAAGGTTATAAAGAACATTCAACAGTCGGCCAGACTAAGCCATGCATCTGTTTTCCAAATGATTGCACAGAGCAGGGTTGTAGGGGGGCCTGGAGCCTATCCCAGGCAGTGCAGGACACAAGGTTGGGGTGAACCATGGATGGGATGGCAGGTCTTTACAGGGCACACACAGGCACACATTGACGTGTACGCATTCATCTTCTCTGGGCATTGGTACAAGAATGGGTGCTTTCGAATTACTTAGAAGGGAGTGCACGACTGTGTGTAGAGGAAGTTATCATCAATCGGGGTGGAGGTTGGTGTGGGAGATGAAGGGTTAAGGGGTGAAGAAGAATTTGCATGTTTTTAGGGAGGTGTATATCCTCTAGCACCTCCCACAACACAGTATGTGCCAGTCCACTGCTCCTCAAAGCACATGTTAGCATATTCTCAAACAGCTGTGTGAGGGAGAAGAATTGGTCCACTGTTCCACACCAGTCCACATTGATCATCCTGAATCCTTCATTTGACCTTGGACTGGATCTCCTTTCCCACAGATGCTGAGAGGTGTGATTCCCATATCATTCCCCTCTGGTCCACCTTTTCACTCAAGATAGGAAAATGCATTTAATTCTTGGCTGAATCTGAAGCCAAGACACAATATATTAAAAGCTGTATCAAAATAGTATTTTACACAGTGCTATGATTGCCTAAAAACACTAGTATATCTGTTTTTAATAATGGGTTTTAAGGCGATATCTACAACTTCTACAGTTTCACTGCTTTGAAACTCCTGTATTTGGTTTGAACAACGGAATGAGTATTTTTAAATTCAATGGGTTATGAATTATTACAGTTTTTCTTTCTTACAATTGCTTACACACATTCCTCGATACAGAGTTTAGTTTTTCGAAACTCCAAACACAGTTAGCAATACAGTCTATGGACTAAACTCAGAATTAGGGATCAGCAGTAAGAGGGAATTGTTTAAAAACGTATTTCAAAAGGGACCAGGAAGGCAAGTTTTAGAAACCTTTGTAAATGTACAGGTGGAATTTCACTATTCTGCTGCCATCAGAGACCCGTAATAAGATGATGCAACTATATCCCCCCAACTCACCATTCCATATCTGAATTCTTTTCCTCATGGTGTTGGAAGGTCTATGACCACCATCCACATGATCAAATGTCCGTCTTGGATGCAATGAACACTGGGTGTTTTGAAACAAATACAAAAGATTGCCAGGGATAGATCCAGCATGCAAAGAAAATTGTTTCCCAGGTGTATGACAAAAGATGACATAAGGGGCAATGTGAATGTGAACCTCTGGCCCAAAGCAGAAAAACAATGCTGGCTACAATTTCACTGCGTTGTCTTGCAGCAATGTGTGCATTCATATACTGTATGTGTATACACATATACACATATCTATGACTGCGGTAGTCTAAACATGTAAAAAGCACACTTTTCTGAATTATTATTGGATTTCTTGGTTTTTTTTTGTACTTCATTTTTATTATTTTGGAATTATGGTACTCTAAATATGTTGTAAAAAATCTAGAAATATTCGTTTAGGTTTTTAAAAAAGTTTTAGTATTTCTACAACGTTGTATAGAAAAAATACATTTTATAATGCCATCTGTGGTCAGTGTTATTTAGGTCACTGTGTTATATATGAGTATGCTTGTCGCGTGAGGACATTTCCTAGTGTTCTGGTAGAATGAATTAATTCTGAGGCATATATGAAGTGTTTTGGTAGTCTGACTGCACTTTGCCTGTGAGATTAATGGCTGGCCTCTTGCATTTGGTAGGATAACTGTGGGAAGAGCTTTGAAAAGTGAACTCAGTTTTGAATATGCATGTGACCTACTGTAAAAAAAAAAAAGACAGCAAGGTAATTTAAGAACTCCAACTTAGAGAAGAACTTTTGTCTAACACGTACCGCACCTCCTATGGTTGTCAGCAGAATGCGCCATTCAGCTGTAAGTAAATGCTGCTATGTGGAGTGGAGTGCTTTAAAGAATGAAACATAAATTCCCTTGCAAGGTGTACTTTGATTCTGCGGAATAATACAATTTTAAAAGTATCCTTAAATGCCCAAACAGAAAGATTGAATAGATTTTTTTTTTTTTTTTTTTTCTGGGACCAAATTACAATTCTGGGAAATCCAATGTGTATTGCAGTATTAGAATGAGAAATATCTATATTAGAAAGCAGTGGTAATGATTTGCCCTTCTATTAAAAGAGATATTTGCATGAATTGTATTCCATTGTATTTGCTGAGCTTTATTTTACAGAAAAGTGCAGACCAGAGAATGCAGTTTGGTAATTTTGTCATGTGTGAGTCATGACTGTACTGTGGTCATTTATAGTCTGGCAACTTCACAATGTAGGAATGGTGTAACAGACAACTTTATACAGTTAATGAACACTTTATGCAGTTATTTTAATTCCGAAAACCATTCTCATAAAGACACTCCACATGCCTCTTGAGCTGATACAGTTCATTCCCCTTTCTGGTTGAATTTCGGTGTTCTGCCTGCCGACATAGGCGAATCCTCTGCTCTTTGTACTCTTTTTGTAATCTGATGGCCCTGAACTGCACTCCTGTCGTAAGTCTGCTTGACCCCAAATGCCACTCAGGGACAGGATTCAGTAGCAGGAGCTCATGCGTCATGCATTTCATGCTGTTAAAAGGCCTCCTGTTTCTGCTGAGGGTTCTTCCACTCCAGAAGACAGCACATGGAAACCGTGTACGCCCAGTTGTGTGATATCAGTGACCTTAACCACATATTTCAAAATCGAAAGTGGGGAATGGTTAAGGGAGAGGATTGGAACCTCTCCGAAAGACCCTTAACTCATAGGGCAACACAGATCAGTACCCTGAGCCAACACCATGACTAGTATTGCTTCTGTAAAGGGACAAACTTTTACGAGTGACCCTATATAACCAGGATAACGGCTAATAACCTACCACTGATTTCAGCTCAAAAAATGTTGTCACTTTTTAGGACTTTCTCACTTCAGGACAAATTTTTGATTCGAATAACATATATGTCTGTTTTTCTGACATACGTAACTTTATCTTCAGTTGTATTTTTTTAACTAGAAATTCATATTTAATCTAGAAAATCGAATTTTTAAAGAACAATTTTGCTGTAAAGATATTACATGGATTTTCTTTAGGAATTCTGAGTAATTTTGACAGTTTTTGACATGGATTATTTATTGTTTCATGAACTCTGGATCAGGTCTTAACTTAGAATCCAAAAAAGGGTAAATCTCTTTAGGAAAGCTTGTAGAAGTAGCAGTAGTTGTAATTGTTGTAGTTTTTCTTCTTCTTCATCTTAGACATTTATAACATAACAGGATGGTCACATGAACCACTTTCCATTGGAACTATTGAGTTGAATTCAAGATGGCGGCCTTCAAAATGACAGAGGGGTGTTCACATATACTGTACATCACTGATACACCCATTAGTCTGCTGCAAATTGCTATTAGTTACATCAATCCAACATTCATCTTAAAAATATTTGGGTGGTTCTAAACTTTTGAGTCACTTTGTATATGCAGTAAACATAACACCCTTCGCAATGGCCAAGGTACAAATTTTCATTGGTGATCAAGGTGTCACTGAATGTGTGCAAGAGAGACTGACATTTCCTTGTGTGTTTCTGTTAGTCATGTTTTTTTCCTGTTAGTGTCATGCTTTTCGATTCTGTAAGTATTTTTATTTTTGCTTTACTGTCTGGTGTCCACATTTACAAGCTGTTAAAGGAAAAGAGCAGTTAAAAACAGATATGTGTTCTGTTATCCCTACTGTGGGAATAGAGTTTGATTCAACCGAAGGATTTTGAGCTGAGATTATCAAAGGTGATTTTGCATGATTTTACAGATTTCACATTTTGCAATTGTAGAAAATGTGAAAGACCTAATTACTGAATAGTTTTGTTAAAAATAATGGTTTAAAATGGTGATGATTCCTCCATTCCTAAACATACACTCAGTGGATATTTCCTGTGATGTCTTCACTATGCGTGTGGTATACTACAGTAAAGACTGAAGTTTAGAAATGTTTAGCAGGAATAGTCTACACCAGTTTGTAACTAGAAACATCGGTAGCATTAAGAAGCTTGTTTAAACCATCGCTACCTTGAGAGCCAATCATGCCTTGGTTCTTATATACAAAACAGCTTTCAAATGTTTTTATGGGAAGCACCTTCTGGTTTCCAAGTTATGAATCTAGCTTGGATCCTGTTACATAGTGGGGGAAGAATGGAAAACCCAGTGTCAGACTTGATCTCGAGCAGTGTTTCTTAACTGTTGGGTCACGACCCAAAAGTGGGTCATGGGACTATTTTCATGGGGTCGCGGAGTGTGTGGTTAAAAGAAATATTTTGAACTTATTAGCTTTTGAAAGATGCGCATTTCCCATGTCACAGAGCACATGCTGTAGCCTAGCAGTTACTATGGTCACATCACACGTTAAAACTCACAAATTTGTGCAGTAGGCTTATAAACATGGCAGAGCACAATGATGACATGGATTGCATTAAATATGGATTTAAAAGCATAGACAAGAATCACAACCCAAAACTTCAGCATGTTGTGTGCAGCAAAGTTGTGTCACGAGAATGCATGAAACTCTCAAAACTGCAAGACCATTTTGGGTCACGACTTAATGACTAAGGGAAAATGTGGATCCTGACACTAAACCACTTGAAAATCATCTAGAGAAAATTTATATGAACCTGTGCTTATTGTATGAATCAAGTGCTAATGGTAGGGTGAATGTTTTAGGGTAAATTACTTTTGCCTGTGGGATGGCTCACTGGGAAGTACTGTTGCCTCACATTGGCAGCATTAGGGGTCTAAACTTCACCACTACTCTGTGTGTGGAGAGGTTGCATGTCCTCCACCTTTGACGATGGTGTCCTCCCACGGGTCAAAGACATGGGTAGGCTAACTGGCATCTCTAAATGTCCTGAAGTGTATGGTTGTGAGTGTGAGAGTGTATGTGACCTGGGATGGACTGGAATTCTGCTCAGCTCAGGGCAAACTTCAGCCCTATAATGCCTGGGATAGGTTTTATTAACCCCCCCCCCCCCCCCCAACCCCCCACCACCAAACAAAACCACAACCACACGCCCCACAGTTGATTAATTTCATGTGTTGAAGATGGGGGGGGGGGGGGGGGGGGGGGTGGGGGTTTTTTGGGCAAAAGCCC
>JAACJT020001083.1:0-16467 GCA_009936485.2 Gymnarchus niloticus | reverse complement strand
ACCGCAAACTATGCGAGGTGATTCCCGCCATTATTAAGACGCACGTTCGGAAGGAAGACGTGCACGCGGAACATGCGCATTAACGCGCGCGATGAATTTTGGGCAGCCTTCAGTATCCATAGCAACCCGGTATACAACTGCGAACCTTCCGAAAGCGGATCTTCACACCTTCATGCCGAATGTGAATGTGAATGTTCCGCGTGCACGTCCCCATTCCGAATGAGACGTTTATGCGCAGGTTCCGCGTGCACGTCTTCTTTCCGAATGTGCATCTTAATAATGGCGGGAATCACCCCCCATGCTAGAGAGTGGCTGCGCAGTGCAAAATGTGCGTTGTTCAGTATCTGCCACTAGAGGGCTTTGTTGGATCAGGAATACAATATCACCAGGAACCTGGTTAAAGGGTTTTTTGCGTGCGTTAGATTTACAAAAGAAATGTTCAAGTGGCACTATACTTCCACGTATCTAAGGTGTTTCAGTTCTGTATTTGGCACTGCTTTAGTAAATATTGTCATAAGCAGCAAACTACGGTCTGAATCGGTTCACTAGCTCAGTCATGTAGTATCACTTATATTATTACTAAAATATTAGTCATATAACCTAGCAGTATTCCCACATCACCCGAAGGAGGCGGCACCTGCCTCTTACTATTACGGTTCAGTTTAAACCGCAATCTGCAAGGTCCCTGAAAAGGCCCACTTCTTGTCCTTTAAATGCACCTTGGCACTTCTGCAGCACACTTAAGAACCCTGAGGTTGCAAATATGAGCACAAATATAGCTGCGGTGGTCTCTGTCGGGTATGGACGCTCTCCTGTGTGGGATTTCCAGCTTGCATCAGCCGGCTCCGGGTTGGGGGAGCTGCTTAATGGCGATAGCGGAGAATACAGCAAAAAATGAAATGGGTAACAGCTGGAGTAATAAGGACTTGGCTAAATAAGTGCCCTGAAGTGGGAACCCTAGGAAATGGCTTCTTGGCCAAAAGGATGGTCGAGGCACTAATGTGTTTCAAATTCAGACTTCTTGCGTTTTGGGTCCTCTTGATGTGGCATTCCCCATTCCCATTTGCCTTTTCACCATCCAGAACAGTGTCATTACTCTGATAGTCAGTTTTCATTAATACTTCAGGGTTACTTGTTTGCGCTTCTTCCTGGCGTGCCTGGAGTTGAGTATCCATCGTTGGTGCGGTGTGCATATTTGCACAGCCAAAAGGCAGAGCTCTGCACCGTGATAGGCCAGGTGGGAAACTGAATTCTGTGTGTGTGTGTGTGTGTGTTTCTGTGGAAAGTTGGGAGTTATCCTGCCTCAGCGGACTGAAACGTCAATAAATATGTATTATTCAAAGCCGCACAATAACAATAATTTCTGGCCGCAGTGCTGTGTGTGAAATCGATAAGCATTTAACTTTCCTTGCTGGCAATGATTCTGAAATCTTTCATATCTGAATCAGAAGATATATTTCTGGCATTCCTTTGTGTGATAACACTGCGGCCAGTGAGACATTAAGACGGCGTGCCTTATAATGCAATTTACTGCACTGCAATGATGTCACTTCTGACACCTTACCATTTCTCCCGGTGCTTCGGAGGCCTTTGCGTCCCTCGTTAGGCTATAGATTTTTCCGAGAGGCAAAAATGGGGGTGGAGATTCCAAATTAAAAGGCTGCTTTTGTAAAACAGCTGAAATCCATTAGTCATTTGAAGTTTTGTTTTCATCTTGTTCTCTCCATTTGTTTTACACAACAGGGAGCAGCAAGAGGGATGCGGAGAGTAAGAGGAAAAGGGTTTAGTTATTGTCAGCGGTGCAAGTGCGATACAGAGCGGCAGGTTCGAAAAACAGCAAAAGCGGTCAATGCTTTGACATGATGCTTACAGCCTGGATCGGTGGGGATGGATGGATGGTTTCAAAAGCTGTCAAAGGGGTACAATTCTGCAGAACATTTTATAAAAGTACCAAGTTATTCGGTAGTTATTTTCTTGCTTTATTTTTACATCATGCCTTTCTGAACATCCATGTTCCAAAGCCACTTCAATCCTGATGCAAAGACCCATTATTATTAGCCACGTTGTTGCTAGGCCTGGTTTAAGGGGGTTTTAGCCCCCCCCCCCCAATAAGTGTCTGTTAAACAAACATTATCAATTGTTTGAGCTTGCAACCAGTCCCCATAATAAAAGCTTAGCCCCCCCACCTCCCTAACCGTAGATCGCTAAAGACTCCCCTGATTAATGGGCTTGAAAATATAAGCTAATAGTGTTAATAAAAAGGGTTAAGATTTTTACCGAGTTTCAAATGTCAGTATTAGACAAGAGGAATGTAAACAGAAATTCTCAAGGTGACCTAGGTTTAAAAAAAAAAAAATGAAAATCTGGCCATTCACCAGCCGAGCCCTTTGTAGGAATGCTAACCATGCACAGTAAGATGCGTGTGACTACCGTGTGAGTGAAGTTAGTGGAGGTGAAGTGCATTTCCGCTCACTTCTGCGTTAGATCAGCTAGCGATTTGTGGCGACGCTGCACTCGCCATCTGGCTTCGAGCTGATAGCGGGTCTTCAGTCTCCATTTAAATGCTGACACCCTACGCAAATCCCTTACAAATGCTTCCGGACCATTCCACGATTTACAGGCCCCATAACCCAAGGGTCTTCCCCAGCAGTTATTTCATCTAAAACTTATAAATTGATCTGCACTGCTTATTCATGGAGGGCATTTATACACGCTAATGAGTTTGAGTCTTTCAGTATATTGTCAGTGGCAAGATGGATTCTGACCTGAACCCAACTGGAAGTCAAATCAAGAGGCATTAGACATGTAATTTGTGTGTATTCTGTAATTGCAGCCGGGGCCCTTGCTGTGGCATGTGAAATTGGCTGTAAAGTTTAAAAGGTAACAGACCACTCTTGCTACAGACAGATACAGAGATTCAGAAGTCTGTGCTGAACTTAAGAGAATGCAAATCCGGAGACCTGAGAGCTGGCCAGATGGGTTTGTTTTCTATGGATTTCATTAGTCTTTACTAGAGTGGTGAACTTCCTTTCAGTCTCTAGCCTGTTTTAAACTAAGAAACAGGTAGTATTTTTTTCTGTATCTCAAACAGTAAGACTTGGTAACAAGTCTAAGGTCTAGGAAGGCAAATCTGAAACACTGAACTGAAGTATTGGCTGTTAAGAGACAGATCAGACTTGAAAAGTGCAAATGACTTCATTCGGAGGTGCTTCGGCAAAGTCAAAGTTTAAACCTTTACAACTGAGGCCCGAGAGTAATGGCTACGTTATGACCGTATTCTGCCACTTGATGGCTTCGCTCCCACCCCACGCTGGGGTCTGTCCAAACTCCTCGCTCTTTGGACACTCGCAAGCCTGGATTTCAAAAGCCTGGGTCTTCTTTTAAAAGCCACATGCTTTATTTATTAAGCAAGTAGTCTTCACCGACGAGAACATAAACCTTTCGAGGAAGCCACGTTTTGAAACGTAGGAATAAATGAATACAGGAAAAAGCTAATATCTAAACAAAAGAATGAAAAGGGTCCTCTCGCTCACTACAGATGCTTTGAACTTAGGCCATTAAGATAATAGATTCCGCTTTTGTCCAAGTGCTTTAGGCTCTACACTCTGCAGTTCTTGCGGTCTTGCAGCCTTTGTTCCTGCCCCGGTGAGCATGCCGCTCAATGTGGCTGAAGACACTTCACTATGCGTTTTTGTGATAATGCACTAGAAAATCACCATCAACATTTATAAACAATACATTCCTAGATGTGTTGCTTGTGTTATAAGCTATGAATGCGTTTTCCTAACAGTTACCCTGTTTTGATTACCAAATGAATTAAAATTCCAGTAATATATGCTTTTAATTTCGTCTTAGATACAAGTCAAATACATCTGGGTTAATCAAAAGACAGCAACGTATTTATAGCTTACAATTTATGAATGAAGTGCGCAAACTGTCTGTTTAGACGAGACTTGAGATTATCGAAATCAAAAAGAAAACTCAAACAGCAAATATTTACGCACATGAATACATACTGAAATATGTGGATTACCAACTCCCATTACAAAATAAGCCTTAAAATCTATGCTGAAAATGTGTCAGTTGGAACTTGTCATGCAGAAAGGAGATTATATTACAATGTTCCGGAAGAAAAAAAAAACATATTGACAACAGAAATGTGAGCTTTAATTACATACTTAAAAACGTAATTGCTTATAATGCCCTATAATTATTCAGTAATTGCTGCCAAGAGCTTTTTTTTTTTTTTTTTTTTTTTTTGCAACTTATATGAGAAAATAGCTTTTCAGAAAAAAAACGACAGAGAAGAAAAAGAATAAAGAAGAGAGTGAAGACTGGATCAAGAAAGAATGAAAAGGTTCAGATTGATGCTTAATGTAGCATTAATAAAAAAAGGCAAACAGCCTCCCAACAGATTATAACCAAAATCAAAAAACAATAACGTTTTAACGTGTCATAAAGTAAAACCAGTATGTCTATTGTGTGACATAAGATGATTGCTGTTTCTTGCCTGTTTTTTTTTTCACAGCCAACAATATTTGTATTATTATATGAGGCTTGCATCATTGTGCTGTTTCTGAGTGTCTGCAGCGTACGTACATCCAATGCAGAGGAAAACATGCATCAAATGGCATTGCATGTAATATTACCTGTGATTCAAACTCCTTATTGAATCTGACAGATTATTAAAAAAATAACTTGTGTTTCATTTGTACAGACCGTCTCCTTGGTAAGACTACCTCAGCTACCTGTGCACTTTTGTCAGTACCTACATTCGTTAGCGTGATCGCCTTTAATCTTGTAAAAGAAAGACTCAGATCTGACTTGGTAATTAAATGCTATTGTTTCAGCCCCCTCTTTAACTGACGGAAATTCAGCTGCCTGTATTTCTTTAAACCTCCTCTGGTCAGTTCTCTGTTGGTCGCCTTTGTTCAGTATGAAAAGGACATACTTGGTTTTAATTAACTTTAATTTAGTATAGTGCCCCTCGCAGTGAAATGGCCACTGAGCACTCCTGAAAGGAATCGTGTGAAACGAGACAAATAATAAAAGCTACTGGGATTTACCTGAAATTTTTTAAAGGTTATGAGCAGCTTTTGTGTATGTGTGATTTGAATGAGTGTGAGACTGTGCTAAAGAAAACGTATTAAATCTGTCTGTTTTTGTGTATGATAATATTTTACAAGAAAATGTCTAATAGCCATTTTCTAAGATGACTTGTCAGGTAAATATGAAAAACTGATCTTTAATAATAGTATCCTAACTCATGCATGATTCTCTCATTCAGGGCAGTGCATTGCAGTACCTGGAGCCCATCCAGGAAACATCAGGTAAAAGAGAGGGGAAACTCTGGACCGAATGCCAGTCTATCACCAGGCTCTCTCTCTCTCTTACACACACACAAACACACACACACACACACACACACAATGGGGAAATAAAGGCACCGATTCACCCATTTCTTTGTTTTTAGACTGTAAGAGTAAACGAGTATCCAGGGAGAATCTCATTAGATGCATTAAGAACAGACAAACTCCCCACACACACAGGGTGGGATTTGAACCTCCGACCTTGCAGGTGCGCGGTAGCAGTGCTACCTGCTTTGGCAGCACATCACATAAACTTCCTAGACTCGCCTGACTTTATTTGATTATATTAATTTTGATTTAAGCGTTGCGATATGGTCTACTTTTTGAATGCATGATTTTGTCACTGTGTCGTGCGGTTTGTGCTAATGACTAAAGTAAACATCCCACAAATTGTTTGCTTAAAAAATGATTGAAGGCCAAGGTTATCATTTGCAAATGTTAGAAATCAACAGATGTGCCCCTGAATGAAGAGTGGGTAACTGAAGGAGGCATTCCTAGGTCTGTGCTATTAGCTGACAGCACACTGCACGAAATATGTCCACTACCTTACATTTACTCCTTGACATTTTTCAAGTGTGTCAGGAAAGCATAATTATGAACCTATTAAGAATTTTGCATGTGCAGCAGAACCTGCCTGCAATGTTTCTTATGCTTTTGTGTCTGGTAGAGGTAAAATTATCCCTATTATCTTCCCCCTCTTGAGGATAGGTCATAAATAGGGCAGTAGACGGTAAGATACAGCTGGATAGGCAGAAAAGGGAGAGTGGATTGGGCTGGATAGGCAGAAAAAGGGGAGTGCATAGGGATGGATGGGCAGAAAATGGGGAGTGCATAGGGATGAATAGGCAGAAAAGAAGTGGATAGGGATGATAGGTAGAAATGGGGGAGCGGGTAGGACTGGATAGGCAGAAAAGGGGGAGTGGATAGGGCTGGATAGGCAGAAAATGGGGAGTGGATTAGGCTGGATCGGCAGAAAATCGGATTCGACGAGGTAGATTTGAATTGCTGAATTGCAGAATGTGAAGTGCAATAAACCAGTGTAACTAAAACCTCATTTTCCTTACAATAAAATATTTTTAAGCATGTCAAAATTACTCTAAAATTCTTCATGATATTATCACAGTCTGCAAAAGAAATTTAGTACAGTTTATGATTATATTAAAGATTACTAAACTGATATTGTTTGAAATTTTCTAAACCGCAATTTGAAACAGCCCTAGCAAAATTCCCCGTCAGATATGTCGTGTTTTAAAGGTGGTTTTCAATCTCGCATACGTGCCTAGAAAAAAAGTTCAAGGTAAGCGGGTTCCATTTGAAAGTAGGTAAGTAATTGGTGGAAACAAAGGTAAATGACAGGGCTTAAAGGCAATGAGGAGGCTGTTCAGTGAAGCTCTGGCCACTGACGGATCGGAGAGGCGGGTCTACCACATAATGGGTTTCCTTGCATCGACATCATTCATTCGCACTGCTCCATGCAGTCCCATTAAATGTAATTGTGAGGCGCGCAAAGCCTCAAGCAGTGGAGGGAATGAATAATTCATTGTATCGAATTACCTCTAAACAAGAAGTCTATTTTGGCTTCTGTCAATGTTAGTAAATAATCAATGTCTTACAAGGAAGACAGAGGTTTGAAAATGACGAGCCAGGAGAAGGTTTTAATGCATCGTGCGCCTGGTTCTGCAATTAAAAGTTGTTTAGTCATTTGGCAGTGGGAAAGATGACAGCTTCAGAATGTTGGATTGGAATAATTCCATCTATCTTTTATAATTGTTTATCCAGTGCAGGATTGCCGGGGTGGCTTGGAGATTGTAACGGGCGGCATAAGGCAAAAACCTGCGGAATGGCCTGGTCTGCAGGGTGCCAGTCTATCGCGGGACATGCAAAAAAACATGCTTCTGGGCTGCAAGGAATCCTCATACCAAGGGAGAATATGCAGACACCATACACACCCCGAGAGCTGGGTTCGAACCCTGGAGGCGTGAGGTGACAATACAAAGCACCATACTCCCCTTTTCAAGAAATCCTGTCAATAATTTTAGCCTTTCTGCGGTTTTCGCTTCTTTTTTTTATTTTAAAGTATCTTCTAATTGACGAAACAATTTAAAGACTTTAGGCACCTAAAAAAATGAGTGTAAAGTCAGTACTGGGCAGGGATTTCAGGAATATTTGCATGTACTAACAGCCAAAAAAATCTACATCTTCTATTACGTCTGTGAACAAAATTTACATGTTCATGGTAGTGATGGGACAAATGAGGATTTAAAACCCATGGCTGGGGCAAGTATCCTGAACTAACCAATCGACGCTGCCGCTAAATGAGGCTTCAAAACCCCTAGTGGGTGGGAACACCTTGATCTACCAATCAAGGCTGGTGATAGCAGCACAGATAGCCAGTATCAATTGGTTATCTCAGGACACTCCCACCCACCATGGCTTTTGAAGCCTCATTTGTCCCATCACTAGTACATGGAATAAATAATAATATGGTTCGGTGAGTTACTACTATTCTCTGTTCTGTTGAAATGCTGAATTCGATCAACGTGATTTACCTCCGCATAACTGTCGTAACCTGCAGTATACACGGACCGGCAAGTTTCATAATGCCTGTATCACTTCATGAGTCATTTAAATTTGTTTTTGGGCATCCTTGTTTAAAAATATCGCCAGTCCCACTAATGGATGACATATCCCTCATTCAGCATGACAGGCCTGTTCACGGGCTTGTTATCCCCGACGACGAGCTACATGTCCACTGGGTGCTTTCCCCGCTGGGACCCCCAGGGCTAGGGACGTGATAGCCATAAACCGTTGGCAGTGACACGCTTTGGATCTGCCAAAGAGAAGCGTCTATTCATCATCAGCCTCCCGTCACATACCTCAGGCACATGGGCACTGCAAGCAACATGGGGTGGAATACAATGCTCCTTCATCCCTAAGCTTAGGAAGCTCTCTGCTGAGCCTTGGATGTTCCCAGACGTCCCCACGCTTTACCGTTCACTTGGAAGGGTCTGAGGGTCAGATCTTCTTCTTCAGACCTCACTTGGAATGGTCAGAGGATCAGATCTTCTCCAGACCTCACTTGGAATGCTATAAAGGTTAGATGATCTTCTTCTTTAGACCTTACTTAGGTATGTCTGAGAGTCAGATCTTCTTCTTTTTCAGACCCCACTTTGAATGGTCTGAGGATCAGATCTTCTTCTTGACACCTGCCGAAAACCAACTGTGTGGACAGTTTAGAGAGCTGGTTTAGAGGGCCAAGTGTCTCCCACAGCCAGCAGTGAATGACCACCCTGCACCACACTAGAGGGAAATAATGACACAGGCATGAAAATAACAAACAGTTGGTATGGTGCATGCAAACTGTAGAGCATTAATAAAACGAGTGAGACGAACCGTCTACATGGGAAACGGGACAAATTTACTGTGAGATTCTATTTTCGCACTTTGATTAGTTACTTTTTGATCAAACTTTACCTCATTTATTGGTCTAACTAGGTTATACTGGAATATGTTCCACATTGGTGTTTCAAGTATCATAAATCATGAAAAAAGTATTACTTTTGTTTCTGGTACTGTATTACTAATATGCCAAGTTACAGCATTTAAAAATAGACCAAATAATTTCTACATTTGGTTCTTCCTCTTGGCTGTCTCTCAGAGTTTTATCTCTCCCGTCTCCCTTTGGCGATCCTCGCTGAATTCCATTCCCCCCTCTTAATCAGTGGTCCTTGTTAGCATTTCCATGCATTAGCTGCCATTGTCACTTTAGGAAGGCACAATCACCCATGAAGCGGCGGAACGGGAGGTGAGCGAGGAAGACATCTGGAAGGGGGGAGATGCCCTAGTTTCACGGTTCTCTTTCAGCGTGTGGGCCTGTCAATCACCCACGCTGGAGAAAAGAGCGCTCCGCTGCACCTGCCGTTGACGTGGGCCGCCTTCGTTACTGGCTCTGATGGTGCTCCTCTGCTCCTGGTACTTTTTCTTGCCTGTAAGCACCGCACAGAGTGAAACGAGATAAAACATCATAAAGGGCTGCTTTTGCCTTTTTGTACTTAAGGCATTTTTTGTCTCAAAATTAGCACAAACAAGGCCATCATTGTTATGAAAGTTCCAAAGCGGGAGCATGTATAGAAGACTTCTAAATTTACGTAGCTCTAAACGCTGCTAAGCAGAAACAAATATTTTCATTTCCTTTGTGACTATGGATCCAGGCAGAAGTGTATAGAAGACTGTAAGCATGGATGGTTGTGCTTCATGGGAAAATAAAACTTTCTCTTCTTGCAATCTCTTCAAAAGTCAGTGATATCTTTATATCAGTGTTGCTTCAGCCACGCAAAACAGCCAGCAAGTCTGACCCTTTCACGTATGGTGCTTGCTAAATCTCATTATCTAATATATGGATCATTTTCAAATTAAAAGCAGCATGGAATCCTTTTTAGGGGACGTTGCCCCACGAGGAGCAAAGTTTTCAATCGTGATTCACTGTCAGACTTATTAGTAATTTGATCTGTGTTACTTGTAGTCAAGTACTCTCATACTTTTTAAATAGAACAACGGGAGTAAACTTCAGAATCTTTTTTAACGCTGAAAGAAGAATAGAAAAGAATAAAAAAGCCGTCTTAGCCAGTCATAATTCTTGCATGAAAGAGTTAAAATTTGTGTTGACCGCAGACCTAATGAATGATGATGATTACGAGTGTTGATTTTGATAAAGGTCTCAGTACATTGAGTACACAGCACTTTTCCCTTGTAAAGGCACCTGCCTAAAGTCACAATCAACAGCCATTTTTCATAATTGTGTACTTTCTGCGATTGCTACAAGGAGACATTCTCCATAATCAAGTCTTTTTTTCCCCCAATTCCTCAGCTTTCCACTAAAATATCGAATAACATTAGCATCAGGGAAATGTGCATTGTCTTATTGGCCAATGAAATTGAAAGCATGCACGGTAGCTTTTTAAAACTCCCAAAGACTCAAACAGAACAGTCAAGGGGAATGGCTGAAGCCCGGGTTTGATTCAGCACCTCGGACAGTGGTCTGCAGCACCAGGCCGGCGCCTACAGCACGCAACCACTCAGTCGACACCCCCTTGTCGAACTGGCAGCCTCGAGGAAAGCAACTCGATCTCTAACTCGGCGCGTCAATCTCCAACTGGGTCCTACGGAGGGGATAGAAGATGGCCGGAGATATCAAACATCAGGTCTCAGTGGTACACCAAAAGATGAGGACACCGATAGCAGCTTCCCAAATTAGTCAACACGAGGCTCAGAAAAACAATGAGTATGTGATCTTCAAATCGCATTTAACACCCAGGTGTTTCCAACAAACATCGAGAAGGGAAGGAAACCAATGTATGTATATTTGATATCGTATATATTTCATATCATATGTTCATATATTTTGACAAAACAAGGTTAGGTATCTGCATTAAACAATTGCAACTGATAAATGCTTCATATGCACGTCCTTCAATTTATTAGCAGGTTTTCAATGAACTGTACTAAATATGTGTACCTGGAGATTGCGGTTCCCAGATGTACAGTTCAACTAAGCGCCATCTCTGTATCGCCCTCGAATTATGCGCTCCTGTCCAGACAGGATTCCCCCACCAGTGCTGTTTCCAGTAAGCTTCCGGCTCACTGTGACACCATACTGGGTAAACGTTTGGGTGATGGCTGGATGGTATAACCAAACCACTCCACGGTCGCTGTTGCTGAGGAGTTGTGTGTGACTCTGCGAGTTAGCTGTCCGTGCCCACGTTTGGTTGGTTGTTGGTTCAATTTCCACAACCGGGAAAAATTGTTCGCATCGCCATGAGGCACTGGGGCAAGGTCCTTAACCCCAAAACTGCTCCAGGGGTGCCAGATAAATGGCTGACCTTCTGCTCCCACCTCCGTGTGAGTAATGGGAAACAAGATGGGCTATGTGAAAAACATGTTCCAATGTACAGCGTGAAATGATACAAATGGCAGGTAACAATTTCATTTAATCAACAGAAGCTACCTATGTACCTATTTTCCATGTCCTAGTAATACACTGTACTTCCTTTAGGGGGCAACAGGGACAAAACGGTTATGGTCACGGATTTATAGAAGCTTTTTTCTTTTAATGAAACTTGAATGTAAAAATAATAATATAAACTATGCAAAACAATATAAAACAGAATTTTCTGTCAGATATAATGCAGTATTTTAATGAGATTCCTCCTGGCAATGACATTAATAATACAAATTGTGCCCTTAATATTTATCCTCAAGTTGTTTAATTCCTATTGAATTATAACATTTAAAACGGTGTAGAGGACTGTTTGTATCCGAGATGCAGGAAAGGAAAAGTTTCGGCAAACTTTTGTACGTTTTGCGCTTTCATTTCGGCAAAGTTCTTGCATAACAAATTCTTCATCTATGACACGCCCAGTCCAGTAATATTCCTAGCTAGTTACAACCAGGTGTCGTGTCAGAAGCTACATTTCTGTGGATTGTGCTGTTTGACTGCTCCTTCTCTACTCCAGAATCACCAGAGATGAAAGTTCTCACCAGTCAAACAATATCCTTTTCAAGAGCACGCAGAAAGGCTTCTTTTAAGTCTGAAATGGAGAATGACTGCTAGCAGCTTCTACATTGTCCACAGGCGATTCTGAGCGTGAGGGTCATGGTGGCTCGCTGGGTAGTACTGTTGTCTCACACCTCCCGGGTTGAGGGTTTGAGTACCACCTCCACTTCGTGTGTGGAGTTTCCGTGTTCTCCCCCACAACTCTTGGGTTGCCTCCCACATTCTAAAGACACGTCATGAGGCTAATTATGCTGAATGATTGTGAGTGTGCGTTATTGCCTGTCATTGGATGGTCCTGTGGCGGATGGATGATTAGGAGCAAATTTACTGCCAGCTGACATCTTCGTATATCTCTTCTGTCTCATGTCTAATAAATATACACTTTTAAAATATGAACCAAACTTTTATAGCGAGTGACCCAGAGTATTGAGAAGACATCTATTAAGTACCTGATCACCAAAACATGACCTCTTTATTTCCTTGTTATATTTTGTTTTCTACATGATGATAATCTTGTGTGAGGGTGTGCAGTGTAACAGACTGGCGCCCCGTCCAGGATGTCCCCTGCCTTACGCCCGGCGAGGGCCCGGCGCCCCGTCCAGGATGTCCCCTGCCTTACGCCCGGCGAGGGCCCGGCGCCCCGTCCAGGATGTCCCCTGCCTTACGCCCCGCGAGGGCCCGGCGCCCCGTCCAGGATGTCCCCTACCTTACGCCCGGCGAGGGCCCGGCGCCCCGTCCAGGATGTCCCCTGCCCTAAACTTCCTATATAAACTCCAGGCTTACTGTAACCCTGGACTGGAAAAGTAGGTTTATAAGCTTGATGCATGGATGAAATGTTAATAAATACTGTATATTTCCATACTGTATATTCATCCGTTCATTTATTTTATTTAATTTCTATTATTACTTTTTGTGCTCAGTTTGTTCTTAAATGTATTTGTACTGTTTATTTGTTTGCACTATCTTTACTTGTTTACACCGTGTATGTTGTGTGGCACTATACTGTATATTTGTTTGTCTGAACTTTACCTCGCTGCCGTATGCACAAGAATTTCCCCCTGGCATCAACAGCGTTTCTCTTATGTCATCTTATCTATCATTTTACTCATGGTTAGAGTACATAATTAACAACAGTAGGTGGCAACAGGTGGCAGACTGGTTAAGTATGAGGCCTTTTAGGCAAATTGGAATCTTCTGTTGTACCCTAGACATAGAGAATTGCAAACTTAACTTACTCCAGGCAACGATACATTTTTGGCACTTTGTCTCAGACCCTCGTGGCATTTTTGCCCTGACAGTCAGCGAGTAAAAAATGACCTCCATTGCCTGCGTCGGATGACTCTGACTAATAAGGGAGATGACAGCCGGAACACCGGTCTGTCATCAGTGAATAGGTTAGCAGACTAACATGGGAAAAAAGACAGGAATTCTAGGGAAGGATAATGATGTAACGTTATGAAATATGAAGCAGCTGTGGTCTATGCTGAGTGCAGGCAGGACGATGATGAATATTTAAGTTCAGTCATAGAATTACTTCATCAGACAGTGCTGAAAGCAAAAGGTAGAATGTAACCTAACCTTTCTATACTAACAGTGTACAAATGAAGCAAAACTGTACATGGTTTTTCACAAAAAACATACTCTGAAAATTTGTTGCTATTCTCTTACTTATTGATCGACTGTTGAATGCTTTTTGAGGATGACGAATCACTTCTTTAGGTTTCTAGTGATTTTTCATCATGTATCCTGTCTAAGTAGGATAATCTGTTCTCTGTACCAGTGGCATTTTTAACATAACAATTTACCACTTAAGATACCTTAATACTGTGTAGCCTTCGACCAGACAAAGTAAAGTTTACTGAATCTTTGAAGTTAAAAAAAAAAAAAAAAAAAAATTTGATTCCCTTAGTTTCAGTTTTAATCATAAATTACCATACAAGTCACAACTTAGAGTCATTTTTCAAATCCGATGACGGTCTTGTAATTCGTAACGCAGAACAAGCGTGTTGTGTTGGTGTTAAAAGCGAGGTACAGTATATTTGCTGAGCTGTGTGTCTGCTTTTTCGGTCACCGTGCGCTCGTGTCACGTTACGTTAGAATGGCGTGACCCTCTCCTATGGCGCATGGAAGTGTGTGGGCAGCCATTGTGTTTGAGGTTGACGGAAAGGCCCCGTGCTCGAGGGTTACCTCGCGTTTCAGACCATCAGATATTCCGCTGCCGCAGGTCGAATGGCGACGCCCAACGAGCAGTTTCGATTGTGAGGGAGGTATGGAGAGGAAAGTCGTTATTACTTTACACCACCACGGAGGCTTCTGGTCAAGGGTTTGGACTGAAGGAGCTTGAGATGGAGTAGGTGTGTTGAGGGAAACCCATACAGTGCATGTTACTCAGACAGGGGCTGCATACCAAACACCATGTGCTCAATCAAACCTTCCCGCCTCGATTCGTACACCTGCATGTTTGAGGTAGGGTGGTGATTCACAAATTTCCCCCATGGTTCACAGTGTGAAATGTCAGACCCTCTCCATAGCACACTGTTCTTTTGTGTTGCAACACCTACACTTGAGAAGTTGAGAAGGGAATATTTGGCAATATTTACTGACACATATCAACACAAACATAACCGAGGCTGAGTAATTTGTTCTTTTTTAGATGACTGGCAAAAGCAAGATTCTTTTTTTACAGAAATACTTTTCACGTGTGCAAAGGGTTACTTATTCAAAATGATTTTTTTTTTTTTTTTTTTAGTAAAAGTAGACTGGAAAAAATATTTTAACGATTTGTATGTAATGTCCAGTATGGTTTTTCGTGGCCAGTTTAAATGTTTGTATTTCAAATATATTTAATATTAGAAATGTTTAATATTTCAGATCATTGGAAGAACTGCCAGGTAATCAAGTCCTTAAATAACTGGACTTGTGGTAGTCAGATTAACATGCCCTTTACCTCTGTAACAATTGCTTTAATTCCATGTAGCGGTCATATTATTTCTTTTAGAAAAAGCATTGCTTTCTCACTTCCGGGGTCATATCGAGGTTAATGTTCTTAAATAATATTCATGAATCCATCGAGTTGTTCATTTTGTTTTTGAGGAAAATTAATCTAAAAGCCTCCTAGATTTGGGACAATGGGGTTGGAAATTCTTTTGAAGTTTTAAAATAGTTAAGATTACCATTGCCTATGATTACGATTACCTATGTGTCTATACCAACCTCCAGGAGCCCTATGGAACATAAAGAATTACAAATTCCTAAGGTATCTACCACAGTTATATTTATATCTAATTAACAGTTGATCAAACTTCTGAAACGGGCTAGTTTAGACGGCCTGGTACCTCTACTTAAGTCCATTCTCAATCCGAAGGCTCCCCACTATTTGTTCTCCGTCAAAGCGCTCTCTGCTCTGGCCGTAGATCTTCCCTGTCCAGTATAATGTCACAGTCAGTATGTGAGAGGTACAATGCATTTGATTCTTTCCTTCACGGACAAACTAAACAACGAGCGCTAACGCTAACGTTTGAAAGTGACTGCGAGGTAACAACAACCTGCTCACTCCTCGATGACTTATCGTGCCCGCTGGACATGAGTCAGTGGCAAGAAGGACATAAGATGTGGTTTCGTAAGTCATCTCACAAAGTGATAAACCTAGCAGCCTGCGATGGGGTTGGCACCCATCCAGGGGGGTTCCTTGCCTTGTGTCCAAAACTGTCTGGGATAGGCTCCAGCACTCCCACCCCCCCAACCCTGCATAGGATAAGCGGTTTGGAAAATGGATTGATGGATAGATCAAACAGGAAACACAATCACCTCCACATTCCTTCTAATGGCTTATTCTTGTGAAAGAATATTCCAGCATGTTCTTATCACAGATCACACCACTATAAGGAGAAGGTTCCAGTGAAAGTTTATGGAAGGACTTCTTAGGTGGATTTTTAAATGTGCCAACTGATAAATGAAATATTTTTAAGCTCCGAAACAAGAGAAAAATGCAAACCACGTGCCAAGGATTTCTGGTTGCCAGTATTAAATGCAGTAATAATTATTGCATATGCATTTAACAATGTCCAACTTTTAACACCAAACCTTAAACAAGAATAAAAAAATAACTTCAAATATACAAAGACATACAGTACATAATATAAATTATGCATAGGGTCGTTTTATTGAAAATATGGGTGGAGGTTTTTATGCTTCAATTAAATGTGGCTCATAGTCATATAAAGTGCTCTAGGAGAGAGCAAAAAGATTCAGACATAAGGGACAATGGATTAATAGCATAATAAAAATATTCAATGATTTTGACTCCAATTATTTGTCCCATTTTCTGAAATCTTATTCTTCTTCTCTCGGCTGTTCCTATCAGGGGTCGTCACAGCGGACCGACTGTCTCCATCTCCTCCTGTTCTCGGCACCCCACTCTGTCACACCGACCACCTGCATGTCCTCTCTCACCACATCCATAAACCTTCTCTTTGGCCTTCCTCTTTTCCTCATGCCTGGCAGCTCCATCCTCAGCATCCTTCTCCCAATATACCCAGCATCTCT
>JAACJT020001082.1:0-11976 GCA_009936485.2 Gymnarchus niloticus | reverse complement strand
GCCTGGCGTTAGCCTGCTATCCTGTCATGATGCCAGCCTCGTATTAGCCCGCTGTCCTGTCCTTGTGCCAGCCTGGCGTTAGCCCGCTATCCTGTCCCTGTGCCAGCCTGGCGTTAGCCTGCTATCCTGTCATGATGCCAGCCTCGTATTAGCCCGCTGTCCTGTCCTTGTGCCAGCCTGGCATTAACTCGCACTCCTGTCCCAGAACCACTTTGCCAATGAAGAGGCACACTGGTGATAACCTACAATCACTGTGCCAGCGACTCTCTCTCTCAGCTAAATGAAATGTGCAATCTGAACTGTGTATATACAGCGAATTGCTTCGCAGCATTGATGAAGTATCCAGAGTGTTTAGCCAGGAAACAGAACAGTCTACCTGCCTGTGTTTCTCCTGTCTGAGACAGTGTGGTCTCTGTCACCAACAGGCTTACATCACTTCCTCTCGCCATGCGTCAGGATTGCAGGCAGCTGCCCGGGCTGACCTTTGACCTTCCGATTTGCCAGCAGTACTTTCTGTCTACTGAGCCCTAATCCATCTGTTTGTCTAATCCATCTCATTGTCTGTGGTTTACTAGTGTCAACAACATCGAAATGATACGCAAATGACGAGGCCCATTAATGTGGTGATTTGTGACAGGATGAAGGTGTTTGTAAATCTACACACACTCCTGATTTCCATAATGACAGATAAATATCAGCTTTTGGAATTTTCTTGCAGGTGACGTTGGTAGGCGACACGGTGAAGAGCACGGCTGCCTCAGTCCTCTTGGGGGTTTGAACCCTGACCCTTTTCTGTACCCCTGTATCCAGACTCTGCATGTTTTCCCCGTGTCCATCACCGTCCAAAGACATGCAGTTTGGTGGATTGGCGTCTCTAAATTACCCATGTGTGAATGTGTAAACAGCCAGCAAAGGACCGGCATCCTGTCCAGCACGTACCTCCACATACCCCCATGACCCTGTACTAGGTAAGCAAACAGAAGCTGGATGGACAGACGGATTGACAGACAGACTTACAGCGGATAATTTGCTGTCACGCGACCTGCAGACCTCGAAGGAGCTGGTTTTGCTGTTGGCTGGAGCCGTTTCAGACCTGCAGGCTGCCACAGCTGGACACATTCACCAGGAGCAGCTGTCATCGGTCAGCGGTGGTCCCCTACAAGCTGGCATGTGCTGTTTTGACGAGTAACATTCTGTCACGTACAGAATCGTTCTCCAGTTATTTACGAAATGGAACGAGTATTTCTGCTGAGTAATGGAGCTGGTTTTGTACCGTGTGTGTGCGTGTGTGTGTGTAATGTTAGGGACACTGACAGACTTTTTGCCAAGCTGCCCTCTTCACCTGATTGTCGTTACCTAGCTCATCCAACCATATGTCTGTCCTTCCATCCATCTGTCCTTCCATTATTCCCTCCATCCATCCCTCCATCCATCCATACTTCCATCCATCCATCCATCCATCCATCCATTGAAACAGAGCCACTTGGTACAATGATGGCAGGATGGAGTAGGAGTTCTTTGGATTAGTCATGAGGGTCTGTGAACGTTTAGGGAGCAGCTGAACTCCACCTGTGCTGTTGTCCCCCAGCTTTGCTTAAGGATGCCCCTAAAATCATGCCAATTGACATTGGGGTTTTTGTCCTACGTGTCTCATTTGTATTAATCAAATTGTCTGTACTCTGGACCCTTCACGCCCCTCTCCTTTTTAGCTTCCATCCCAGCCTCACGCTGTCGTAATGCGTTTCTCAGGTTTTCTCCTGAAGTGTGTATGTGTGTGTGTGCGTGTTTACGAAGCTCTTGACAGTGTATAGGTCTGTTGTGCCAGTCAGCACGGCTTGGCTGGTAAACATTCTTGATGAATTCATGGAAAATCGGGCACGTGTTCCCAGCTGATGCGTCTGCACAGATGCCCCACTCTCCATGCCCTTCCCCTGCTCCCCACAATTCAGCACACAGTCGGCGGCACCGATTTGCATGACAGCCACGTGCAGACAGAATGAGGGTGACGTGCGGTGCGTCAATGCCAGGCACTAAACCAGCAGATTGGTGCCACCTCCGTGCCCTGTGGTGATCCGTCACCGAACATACGCTTTGCATTAGCACGGGCCATGGGAGAGGGTACAGCGAACGCTCGATCAGATTAATGGTGCGACACGAGCCGAGGAGTCAGAGTTCTCATGGCGGCAGCTAAACGGAGGAATTTGGATTTCAGTAATCACTTCATCGGCAGCCTGGTACAAAACGGCACCAGCCGTGAGCTGAAGACCGCTTTGAGCTCGCCGGGCCCTGCATCATTAACCCACTGGCAGCAAGGACTTCCGTGTCCAACGCGTGACTGGCTGGAGGGAAAAGCGTCATACTGGCTGACTGGCAAATACGTACATTATACAGTGGGAGACAGAAGTGGTCAAACCTACTTCAAATGCCATTATTCACGTGAAATTTAGACCAGGCATTAATAAAGCGACACAGCAGAAATTCCAGTCCACAAAAAGATTTGCAGGATAAAGTGGAATGACGCAAGAAAAATGTATTTCCCCCCATTGTATACAGTTTATACACGTTAAAGTGTGGTTTACAGGAAGCGTCGAAGGACCCCTGAGTACGTCAAGTAAAAACGTCAGTGACTATGATAAAGGCCTTAGGAAAGGAGATTTACTGGAGATGACCAAGGAAAGTAAACAGCCAGCTGCTGGAAGAGAAATACAGCATTTTTGGGCTTTGAGTTCGAGATTTAACAGGAATATAACTTGCATTTTGGGGGAGATGAGGAGGAAGGTTTTGTTGCTAGTTGCCTTCTCCATTTGGTTTACTGATGAAGCCCAGACACCGTGTGTGGTGACAAGTGAAATATACTGGCCGAATGAAATAACGGACGGAAATCTGCTGACAAGAAGCGAAGGTGAAAGGATTACCGACGAAATGAAACGACAGACCTTCAGATGGCGTAGGCCGCACACTTCCTAATCACAAAACAAAAGTAGCATTATAATGGAGACCACCTGGAAAGAGGAAGCCAGGCAGATCTCAGACCACCTGGCGGAGAAATGTGGTGACAGAGCTAAAAAAGATGGAAGATACCTGGGGGCGGACGCAGCACATGGCCAAGGACAGAGATCCATGGAGGTGGCTTCTTGTGGTCTTATGTCCCCCTTGAGATGAAGAGGATAAGTAAAATGGGAGTGAAACTGGAAGAGGCACCACCTGGAAAAACTGCAGAAGCCCTGCCAGTGACCAGACCCACCGCTAGTAACCCATGGCTTCGCAATGGGACTCGCTACTCCTGGTCTTTTCAGGGAATGGTTTTCCCAAAATGTTCACAGGACATGGAGAGTTACATGCTTCCTGTGTCCATTGTAAACACTCTCACATCTAGAACATGCTAATAATTTAACATGGGGAACACCGGTCACCTTTGACCTTACATTCCCAGTACAGACAGTAACTGTGGCTGAAATCACTCTAATGGGTCAACGTCCTTTTATAAGGGCTTGTCCTTACGTCAAAATGAGGGGCTCCAGGACCCCCAATAAGCCACAAGAGACCCTACATAAGATAGACAATTAATGCCGTGCGAGTTTAACATGATTTTCAGAGGAGCACTCATGGGCATTTTGAATAATGTGCAGCTCCGTCTGTTTCAGAGCAGTGTTATTTAAAGAGACACGGCCCTTGATCCAGTACTGTGCGGCCGAACACAACGGCCAAGTGTTTCGCTTTCATTTGCAGCTTAATGTGTTTTCCCTTCACTGTGTATGCTGTAGAAACCGTGATTACGCTACGTCTGTTTCAAGCGTTTAACTCCCCAACTAGCCGTACCCGAAATGTCGAATTGGCAAATTGTCCTGGAAACTCTTCGGGAAAAGGATTCCCTGAAAAGACCAGGAGCGGCGAGTCCCAGTGAAAAGCCACTTCGGGTTGCTAGGAGTGAGTCTGGTCACTGGTAAGGCTGATAATTGCTTCTGCAATTCAAATGTTAACAACTTGTTATAATATGACCATAGCAGAGATCCAAACTAAAAGCTCCTTTTTAAGTTTGTGACTCACTAGCTCCAAATGGGAAAGGCAGGCTAGTGTGGAGACACCAGAGGAGGGACATCCAGCCAGAACACATGCAAAGAGCTCAAATATGGTAAACTTAGTAAACTGCAGACATCTTGTGTTGTGTGTTTTCTGACTAGGTAGTAAAAATAATGTACGGTATTTAATTATGGATGTTTGCCAGCAACACTGGGAAATAATAACTCCTCATGTTGGAGCTGGTATCTTGTGGGTTTTCCTGCCGACCTCTGACTCACTATCCACGTCATTCAAAATTGGGAAAATGGGGAGGAGGAAGCTCTGCTACTGGTTTGGTTTGTGGGTAGTGATTGGAAAAATGAGGCTTCAAAACCTATGGGGAGTGGGAGTATCCTGAACTAACCAATCAATGCTGATGTGAAATGAGGCTTCAAAACCTATGGGGGTGGGAGTATCCTGAACTAACCAATCAATGCTGATGTGAAATGAGGCTTCAGAACCCGTGGTGGGTTGGAGTATCCCTAACTACCAGTCAATGCTGATTATAATTATGGAGTTCATCTGTAGACTGGGAGGCATCTCTAAAAGACCTCCAGGGGGCGCACTTCCACAGGAAGAAGCTTATGTCTGTCTGGTGCGGCTGAGATTCCTGCAGCACGGCAGCTTTTTTTGATATGATATGTACGCTACACGCTACACCCCGTGACGGTGACAGCGGGGACACGGCCCTGTGGCCTTAAAGAGCCAGGTCGTGCTAAGTGCATGACATAAGCAAAAATGTCCCTAAGAGGCAGTGATCCTCGGTAGCGGTAGTGCATCCTTCGTCTACATAATGAACGTAACTCGGATGAGGCGTCTTACAGGCACCGCGCCCCTGTCGGACCTGGACCGCTACCTGTTATCTGCGATAATCGGCAGACCTTGTAGGATAGTAATAGCGTGGTAATGCGAGAGCTTTGGGGTGAGAACCAAAACCCTCACGAGTCTGGATTCGTCTGTTGACCTGGGGACGGTTGGGGTGGTGGAATGTTGTGTAGGAGGTAGGAGCAGGGACGGTGGGGCTGTGTGTGGCCGCACTCAGGCCTTGCGCTGTCTTTCTGACATTAGCACAGGCTTTGTGTTTATCCTCCTCGCTACTCCCTGCTGTTAACCCCTGGAGCATCTGGCCAGTGTCTCTCCCCTGCCCGCTCTCCATCTCCTTTTACAGCCTGCTGTCGGGGGGGGGGTGTTGTGAAATGGCCCTCCTACCGACTGCCAGCTGGAATGTGATCCTGCCCTTGCCAACACTGTCATGGCTTCTCTGGAAAACTGACAAAGCCGCATAAGAAGAGCAGTGTTGTCTGGATTATGAAGTTGTTTGAATTTAAGAAAGCGGGTCATAAAGCTATTACTGGATTTATTGTCGGACAGCGTAGGCTGGGCTTTGCTCACTTTCCTGAGTCCCTATTGCATCGTGAGCAGAATTTGCACTCTGATGAGGTACAAGGTCAATCAGTGATGCAATGCCATTCCAAAAGCTTTGGGTAGACTTCACTGGAACTCCACATGTAGCACTTACATCATCTTCTGTCCTGGTCAGGGTTCCCGGGAAGCCTAGAGCCAATCCCAGGCAGCAAGGGGCATAAGGCTGGGATACACCATGAAGGGGAATGCCAGCCCATCACAGGGCAAATACACACCCACACTCTGCGCAATTTAGAGACACCAGTTAAACTAACTGCAAATGTTTGGATTGTAGGAGGAAATGCTCACGAGACAAGAAGAACGTTCAACTTGCACACTCGTCGAACAGAGATTCAAATTCCCAAGCCTGGGAGGCCAGAGATAACAGCACTGCCTAGAGAGCTGTGTAAAGGTTATTAACTGCAGTTTTGTTGTTGACAGTCCATGTCCTCTGGTCTTTTACAGGACAGGGAATTGAGACCAGAGGAAATCGATGGTAAGACCTTCTGCTGATACATTGGTGGGATTTTCTATCTGTGCATGCATGTTTAGGGACATTTGAAAAGGGAGGATAAATACAATCACACTAGGTGAAGTTTCTGTCTAACAGTCCCACTCGAAAAGCATCACTTTAAATAAGATGATTGGGACAGTAGCAGGCTTTTTGGAAAACACTGGAGTTAAAATTATGCCTATTTCTCCTGCAGAGCTCAGAGATGCCTTTAAGGAGTTTGACAAGGACAAAGATGGCTTTATCAGCTGTAAGGACCTTGGCAACTGTATGAGGACCATGGGCTACATGCCGACGGAGATGGAACTGATTGAGCTGAGCCAACAGATCAACATGAACTGTAAGTGTGTGACATTTAGAAGATATCTGGATATTTCAGATGATATCTCACATCACAGTCCCAGAACTCCCCCGTTCGTTATCATACATATCATAACAAATATAATAATTTTCAGAGTGAAAGTGACTGAAATGGGCAAAGTATCGTGTGCTGCACAGTAGTCATTGGGTATTTAACCGCTCTGTCTCCCCATCCCCCCATCCTCTGCCTGTTTCCCACAATGCCTTGCTACAGTGGGGGGACATGTGGATTTTGAGGACTTTGTGGAACTGATGGGGCCAAAACTTCTGGCAGAGACAGCAGACATGATTGGTGTCAAAGAACTGAGGGACGCATTCAAAGAGGTGAGAGCCAGAGAAGAGAGGACGCGTGTTCCTGACCATGTAACGTGACTTTTTCAGACAGTTTACCGTGTGAGGGCTTGTTCCCACTTGATCGTACTTTGGTAAGGATTGCATCATGCATAGTTGCTAAGTGGTCCTTATTTGTGCTAGTGAAGTTATTCTAAAGGTAACTAATGATTAATCTAGGAATGGTACTAATGATTAATCTAGGAATGGTACTAATGATTACAGTAGTTATCAGTGATAGTAAGGTTTGCTACCCAGTTCCATTTCACCTACATTCTTCTGTTTCAAGCGTATCCCTCTCCCGTCCGCTTTACTTTTCTCATCTCTGCCTTTGCAATCCTGCTTCATCCTCCCACGTCTCATACTCTCTCAGTTCGACACCAATGGTGACGGTGAGATCAGCACTGCGGAGCTCAAGGAAGCCATGAAGAAACTGCTTGGACAACAGGTGAGGTCAGAGCTGTGGATACCCGCTTGTCCCCCGCCGGCTCTCTCCGCATCCACACCAGTTAAGCCCGGTAAAATCTGTCCCTTCATTGGCAGGTCGGTAACAGGGACCTTGAGGACATCTTGCGGGACATTGACCTGAATGGGGATGGTCATGTAGACTTTGAAGGTGAGGCTTAACCACAAAGGCGTTTCTCTCTCTCTTCGCCGGGTTTGTGTGCTTCTTCTCCACACACTGTGCCAGAGAGCATTCTGGGAAAATGACTAAATAAATGGCCGAAAAAGGAAGAGGTGCAGTGGTGTCACCGCAGGGGGAGACTAGAACTAATGGCGTGCTGGTCATGTACTCATATATGGGTCTTAGCCATCGTGTCTGTGAAGACTGATGAACTTTTTTCATCTATGCGAATACCACAAACAAGACAAGGACTGAGCTTGGTGATAAAGGCTTAGTGAGGGTTTATAACTGTTAATCATATTATCTGTCTATAAAGGCATGATGTCTCCTCAGAGGCGACAATGCTGAGGAAGTGTGTCTTTCTTCTTGTGAACAGCCTTCTTTCCTCACTATGTGTTGAAACTCACGTTTCCACGTTGTTCGTGGAAAAAAAACACCCTTTTGCTGTGTAGCCGTCCTTAGTGAAGGCTTTACGTTATTTAGTGCAGAGCACAGCACTTTGTGTGCAAGTTATTTACGTGACTGTGTTTA
This sequence comes from Gymnarchus niloticus, assembly GCA_009936485.2. Taxonomy (NCBI): domain Eukaryota; kingdom Metazoa; phylum Chordata; class Actinopteri; order Osteoglossiformes; family Gymnarchidae; genus Gymnarchus; species Gymnarchus niloticus. The sequence goes on along the minus strand of JAACJT020001082.1, from coordinate 4,156 downwards.
TTTAAGTAATTCCAGGTTGGTTCCGGAGCAGGTAACCTGCATCTTTTTCCCACTGATTACAATCTGGCAACGTCTGGCCACACGTCCGCTCCCCATTAACTTGCCAGCACCGTGTCTGGGGTGCCAGTCGCCTCATTCACAGTGACTTCACAGCCAAAGCCGTTCGTGACACGTGTCTGTCTCCGCAGAATTTGTCCGAATGATGTCTCGCTGACGGAGGACTTGGGAGCGGCCCGTTGTCCCCAGCTGTAGATGAGCAAGGAGGAGAGGGGAAGTGAGGAAGAGGAGCCATGCAAATACTGACTGAGCCACCCCTCCCTGAAGAAACTGGAAACTGAATTCTGACCTCCAGTGAAGAGGATATGAACTGAAGAGAGACATTATCCTCAGAAGTATTTCTGCAGATTTCCACTTTCCACACAAGACCAATAGCGAGAGCGCAGTCCTCATGCATACTCATGCAGGGACACTGGACGGACGGACGGACGGACGGACAGGACAGATGTCTTCAGCACTTTTATCCTTCACAGATCCCACGTATCTTTTTTCATATTCAGTTTGAAAGCGCGATGTAAGCAGACCGTTTTGTAAAAGTAACGATTTCTTTCTATTTATTTGTGTGTAATTGTGCTTCGATCTCTGTGTTTTGTACCCAGTCCAAATGACTCCACCCACAACAAAACTTAAGCGATGAGGATATATCTCAGTTTGTGAGAATGGTGTTTGTGTGACGACTCTCTATGTCTCGTTTGCAACTGTTCATTCGCGAATTACCAAACAGCCCTTTAAAACTGTGGGTCATGAAAAATATTAGTGAGCACATCTACCTTTGGTGCAGATGACACGTTGTCACTGACTAACGTGACTCAAATGCTTACTGGACATCGCACTGTTAAAGGTCTCGTTTCATTGTTCCAGATATTATGATTGAGCGTTGTTTTAAATCAAGTCAAAGCCATTGAAATATTTCACGCAGACCTTAAATTAATTACTAATTGAAGTATCATAATATACGAACAGCATATCCACCCTGTATCATCGTGACAATTCTGGTTATCCTGCCAAAGTTCATGTGACATTTATGACATTCCTGCTTGTTATTGGAAGACTGGGCTATGCTGATTTTATGGTGACTGTAAATGACCTGCAACTGAGAGTGAGTTTAGCTTTCGGGAACTGCACAGTAAATTCTGTCATATGACAACAAACAGCTGTGCCATTATCTCCATGAGAGACATGAGATGTGGTATAGAAGCTCGGGGAGAAGAACAAGGACAGCATCCAGCCTCCCAGGAGCCATCATGTGGACCCCCCTGAACCACCACACACACACACTTCTAATATGGAAGCAGATTATGAAATGCTGGGCTTCAGCCATCTACCAGGAACAAAGAGGCAGTAAACTCTCATGCACTTCCAGGTTGATCTCGTCTGTGTCCAGTGTTTTCATATCAGTGTCATGTCTATGGCTGTTTCAGTTTTTCACAAACTGCACTGGGTTTGTTACTTAAATCTTACAGCAGACAGAATCTGTGCAATTCCACACTTAACGTCTTCCTAGATCTCAGACCCCTTGTAAATCTTCCTATTGAAAAGAAACATTAAGGACCACCTAACTAGTGTTGACTCCATTTACCTTGATGTTGAAGTCTGTACCTTTAAACACGTGAGTGCACTTACAAAACCTGCTTTGTGCATTTATTTTGGACAAATCTGCATTTGTGTAATGTATCTACTGTATGCCTATTCGAGAAAGTGTAGATGTCTGCCTTCTAACGTGTGTAATTCTTTGTGTTTGAATGCATGTCAAAAAAAACCTTTCAGCAAAACACAACTGTTCTTATCAAATTAGAAATTAATAATAAAAAAGTTTAACTAAAAAGTGAATAGCCTAATCTGGTGTTATGTTTTTACCTCCCGGATCAACACTTGAGTCTTAGTGGTTAGAAGCTTTTGTACACAAGCAGAGAGTTCAAGAATACTGGACCCAAGATAATGCTAGGAATGGGGATTCTAAAAAAAAAAAAACGGTCTGGTATTAAATCATGTCTATTTATGTTATTTACAATCATTAAGAACTAATATAGTTAAGAGAAACATAAGGATTTCTTTTGACAGCATTGCTATCACACGCGACATATAACCACGCTGAGATCAAGCCGTTCACGAACGCCTCTTTGACATGAAAAATTAAATAATCTTTAGTAGAGGGCACCTCATGTGTCCAACAGTGGATAAAGAACGACTCGGTTTCCATGGCTACGGACATTTATTGTTCAGCTGTACGCGGCAGGAAGACCTCTGGCGCCCCCTCGTGGTGAAACGAAAAATCGCTGCACCGTCTGAGCGGGAATTTGAGTATTTCTGCTGAACCGAGTGAGTTTCCTCTTATTAATGTCAATGAGTACTGAGTATGAAGTACAGGAGGCTTCAAAGAGTAGCTAAGGAAAGAAATGTGAAGAGAATCGCAAGCCACAATATTGAGGCACGTCACTGCATTACGTTAAACAAAAACAGCACCTATATTGTTCGCTAAATATTATTATTATTATTATTATTATTATTATTATAATAAACTAACACCGTATTGTGTATTGCGATAGATATTGACAAGTCATGTTCACAGGACGATGTTGCTAAACAATGTTACCAGTAGCAGCAGATTAAGATAGTAATCTGCACTGAACATCAACTGAGAAGATTTGCCGATAATTTAAGGATTAGCAGGTCGCCTAAATAATTATGCGCTGGCCACTGGAAACTCGTTTTTTTCAGGCGCAGACAACCGGTATTAACGGTAACCATGACAACAGACCGCCCAGTCATTCATTCCCCACTCCGTTCATTTGTTTAACACCCAGAATGCATCGCACGTGCGCTGCGTTGGACCAATCTGATTGGATAATACTCGGACGTACCATGTTGCCAATCCTGAGGGGGTATGACTTTTTAATTTTAAAAATAGGTACACCGATTGATTGTTATTACTTGTTTTAAAACCAATCCGTTTCAACAGCAGTAATTTAATTGATTGTGTGTACATATACAAAGGGTATCAAGGACTATGTCAACAGAATGAGTTGTGCAGTTGTCCAAATTTTACCTATACTAATCGATTGAAGTCTGCGGTCAGTCGGAAAGATACCAAATCGGGTAAGACCATTTTTCAGGAAGGGGGGAGACTACTAAACAGACTGATTCTGTTTTTCAAGACAGTTGATAGTATTGGTGAAAATAATAATTTTTTTTAACTATTGCAATAGATTTATGACTTTTATTTAATCCGATATAATCAGTTTATTCGTGAACGTTTGGCATATCACTCATTTTCCAGAACCCCACTGCTGTGTATTTATGCACACGCCTTCCGCATTCTGCCGACTTGAGCGCTGCACCTCAACCAAACTTGGCGCCGCTCGCTCGAACCTCGCTCGTCCGCTGCATCCGAGCCGCACGTCGTGGGCGCTCTGTGATTCGTCAGACACCGGAACGGGCGCGCAAATCACAGCGCGCATGGCCGCTCGCGCTGAAACGTGACTGGCTTTCCCTGACGTCAGTCTACCGAAACAGCACGTTAGATTGCTAAACGCCCACCCCCACCCCCCCTTCTTCCCCGACCTGCCATCAACTCCACAAGCTAATGCACAGTGCGGCCCTTAATGGAGGGAGAAATCTGCAGGGATATTAAAACTAGGGGACTCGACATCCGAGTAGAATCGCGGGAATAATACGCAGAAGCCGACGGATTTGGACGTTTACAGAGAATCCTCGCTGTTTGGGCGGCCAGCTGGCTGCGGCTGGTGGTAACGTTGACAGAGCGGCAGGAAGGGAGCCGGCCGGCTGCAGCCCCGTGTGTCCTCCCGAGCCGAACGCTGTATGCTTGTGTCCCGGCCGGCTGCTTAGGGCTATGCGGCGCGTCACGTTGCTCCGGGCTGCCGGGCTGCTGCTGGCCCTACTGACGCTGCGTGTGCAGCGGAGCCGGGCGGACGGCGGCGGCGGCCAGACTCTGGCCGAGCGGGTCATCTGGGCGGTGAACGCCGGCGGGGAGTCTCACACGGACGTGCACGGCGTCCACTTCAAGAAAGACCCGCTGGAGGGGAAGGTGGGGAAAGGTAAGGACAGGCTGGAGGGGGGGAGAGAAAAGGGGGACGTAAGG
>JAACJT020001081.1:3163-16471 GCA_009936485.2 Gymnarchus niloticus | reverse complement strand
GCGGGACTGTCGAGTAGTTTTTGAAATGTCATGCACAAATGTTACACACGAAATTGGCAAAAACACTGTGGTCCAACTTCAAAACTATACACCCATAGCATCTTTAGAAAGACATTTGCTGCACATTTAGAAAATAATTATACTGAAGTGATCTTTATTCTTTCTAGGGCAAATGGTAACGCAAAAATACACATAGCATGCTACACAAAGGACAAAATTCATATAAAGCCGACAGCTCAACGGAGAAATTAACACACATCACTGTCTGGACCACCAAGACAGCGATACAATCGAATTTCTTGTGCTTTGCAAAAAAGACCTTAATCAAAATACTAAATACCTGATCAACTATGTGCCGTCTGGTATTTAAAAACTTAAAATGTCAAATGCATTCTAACTAAACGCCACATACATAAAATAAATGACCCCAGGCCACGCAGAACCGGCACCAGACGTAGTGCTTGTTTACACATGTGCGTAGGAGACACAACTGCTTCATTTTAGTTTCTCCAAGTGTGTTTTCAATCCACCACGACAGTCAGGGGAAGGAAACCACCCCTCTGTAATGTATACAGCCTCCCAGGTACATTTACTATCAGCCCGGGGACGTACGCCTATTTGTGACACCTGCCAGACACGGTCACCAAAACGTAACATTCAGACGTCATCGTCGTTTCAGATGCGTCCACGCGTGAAGCTATTTTAAATAATCTCACCGAAAAATCTGGAGGCTCACTCTTTCTGCGGGAAGATGACGGGACGTAGTGCTTTTTGGTCACTTTTAAGCGCGCTGTGAAAGCCTATCCCAGCACCGCAGCCTTCACAAAATGGCGACCCGCGTCGCAACGAACCTGTGCGTCGGGAGACGCGTCGCGGCGTGTGACGTCACCGGATAGCCGATGACGAACTTCCGGCAAAAGTATAGGTAGCTTGTCTGCTAGGTATCGGCAAGGAGTGTATTGGAATAACGTTGCGGATATTATTATATGCACAGTCAAACACCTGCTATACAGAGGACATTGTTGTTAAGCTTAAAAAGATGATTTAACTAACCGATGTCGAAACACCGCCCAACACGTCGTTGGAAATGAACAACGACATACCTGAAAAGACGCAAAAAACGTTGCGTGGTTCACCCCATCGACGCACGAGCCGACCAGTGCCTCTGCGCGATTTTGGGTCTTTTACCCCAGCTTTTGTAGCGATTTTATATTTTATCATTAAACCTTAATGTAACCTGCTTAACCCCATTGGGAACTGCTCCGAACATACTGCCCAGCTAGACTAGGGCATTATCAGTCTGACAGCCAGGAACAAGACTACCAATTATAAACAGGGCTGGTAATGCCCCTTACAGACAACACAGGACAATCATAACCAAAACAAAACAACCTAAGCAAGAAATAAACAATTGGCCCGGAAAAGAGGGGAGCCTATAGGGTTAACATAGGAACCAGATAAGACACGAGGGTAATCAGGACAAAGACGAGAAGCTATTTGGAAACATAGATACATCCATAACCCACTCCGTCTTTGGACGTACACAGCACTGGTGCAGATGTGACAGTTGTTCTCCTCATGCTGTCTTGCACCGTTACTTCACTGTTCCATGTTTACTGATGCACTATCCTTACCTAACTTTTAGTTGACTTAGGGGTAGATGATTGAAGATAGGTGAATGGATTTATGCACAATGCCAGTGATGATGACTATGAATTTGTACTTTTTTAAAAGTGATCAGTCTATAAACTAATATGCAAATGGTCCCAAAAAGATGATTATTGTTGTGTCATAAAAAGCAGAGAATGAGACACATAAAAGTAGTATGAGGATGGATGGATGGATGGATGGATGGATGGAAAGATGGATTTTCACCTTGTTTAATGAAAACTAATGGCAACATGCTCTAAAAGATGTTTACAATCAAATGTCAAAAACCAACATGTTTCAACATTTAGTTTTTATTGAATCAACTTGAATTGGATGACAGTATTTGTAATGAATACTTTCTGTTCAGATTCTTCTTTATGCACAATTCTGTACTGAATGGACAGTATGGAAGGTTCACATGAATGATGATGGATAGGGGATCTCAAGATTTTCTTCCGGACTCGTTAACAGTGCTGGAAGTTGAAGAGACCACCTTGCCATCCACTACTTCCTCCAAAATGGTTATCACGTCACGTCTTTTGGATGTACTTTTTGATCCGGTACTGCAAAGAACCACCATCAATTTGACACAATTGTAACATAAAAATTCATAGAAAGGAGTCTGTTGTGCTGTTTATAATAGTAAACTTCACAATGGCTTCAGGTAGTCGTGAACTTTGCTTTATATAGATACTACTTCTCTGAAAGAAAACACTTACCTTTCAGCCTCTCCATCCAGCAGCCTCCTGTACTCAGCAATCTCCATTTCCAAGCGAGTTTTGATGTCCAGCAGCATCTGATATTCTTGTCCCTGACGTTCCATATCAGCACGCAGTTGCACCAGCTGTTCTTCCAGGTTGCTCACTTGCATCTGAAGGCCAGCCAGCTGCATTGAGTAGCGGGCCTCCGTGTCCGCGAGCGTACCTTCCAAGGAGGCTTTCTGTGGACAAACAAAAGGAGAACAGGCAATGGAATTTAACAACCCTTGACAAGAACATGACCTATTTGACACTAGTTTATTGTCTGTTCATACCATACTCAGCTGGGACTGCAGCTCGATCTCCAGACCTTGTAGAGTGCGTCTTATTTCATTTATTTCACTTTTTGACGTTTGCAGATTCTCAGTGCTGACAACTACTTCTTTGTTTAATGTTTCTGTCTGTTGAATACAGAAGTACAGTAGTAAAAGCAACATAACAGACGTGGAAAAACGTGAGGAGAGCACTCTTTATAAAATCCAGTTTTTACCTTAGCCTGGAACCAGGATTCCAAATCTCTCTGGTTTTTAGCAGCCAAAGCTTCGTACTGCTCGCGGATTTCAGTCAACACCCGATTGAGGTCCTCCTGAGGTGCAGCGTCAACTTCAACGTGAACCTGACCACTCATTTGTGTTTTCATGGATTGAAGATCCTGAAAAATCACATACATTTGGTCAGAACCTTGACTGATTAGAGGCACTCTATTGTAACACTCAACACTGCCAAAAAGCTAACTTTAAAACTGAGAGCTTGTTAGGCAGCGTAATTTACTAGTCTGTATGAGTAATTAAGATTCTACGATTATCTAGTGCAAAGAACAATTCCAGAAAATCTCAGGTGAAGGGATAACTTTATAACAAGTGGAATGAAATAATTTGAAATTCTCCTGTGCAAATTGAACAGTAACATTCAGTGCTTCAACAGCTGAATTTTTATTAAGACTAACCTCTTCATGATTTTTCTTGAGGAAGATGAGCTCATCCTTCAACCCCTCAATCTGCATTTCCAAGTCAGATCTGGCCAAAGTCATCTCATCTAGAGCTCTCTTTAGGCCAGCAATATCTGCCTCCACGGACTGTCGCATACCCAGCTCATTTTCATACCTAAAAATCATCATATTTCTGCATTAAATGTTGCCCTCGATCATATTTGTCATGTTCGGATTGCCAGCACAAGGCTTGGGTTTAAAAGTATGTTCTAATAGAGGCTCAGGGAATTAACAAAAACCCCAAACTCACTTGGTTCTGAAATCATCAGCAGCCAGTTTGGCATTATCAAGGCTGAGATAGACTCCACCGTTGATGCGAGTAGCTTCCTGGATCTGAAAAAGGAATTGCATCATAATTTTTCCTGCAACATTCTGTTAGTCTTCAGTTATTAAGAACAGCCAGACCATGCCCTTTTGAATGTTGGGCAGACATTTTTTAAAAAGCTGTATCTTACCATTCATTTTTACTGTTGTTCTTTTTAAATCACATTCATAGCAAATAATTCATGGTCTGTACATATACTGTAAATGGTATTTAGTAAAGCATTTTTTTACTTGATTCTATGACAAAAGACTTACTTTGTCTTGCAAATCCTTAATAGTAGCCTCGTAGGCACTATAGTCCCGGGCTGTTGGGGTGGTTTTATTTTCCAGGAACTGGCGAATCTTCAGCTCCAACTCAGAATTAGCCTTTTCCAGTGAACGTACCTTCTCCAGGTAGGAAGCCAAGCGATCATTCAGGTTTTGCATGGTGGCTTTCTCATTGACGGAAATGTTTGTGTCAAGGTCAGCCTGGCCGAAGCCCCCTGCTGCACTACCACCACTGCCAAACCCACCTCCCAATCCACTGCCAAACCCACCTCCAAATCCACTGCCAATCCCACCTCCAAATCCACTGCTGTACCCACTAGCATAACCACTACTATAACTACCACCAGCCATTGGAGAACCATAGTTAGAAACACTCGACATGACCACTCGAGAGCCACCAGCACCCGCATGCACACTAGGGGCCCGCATTTTGTTTAAGTGACCTCCTCCAGTCATGGAGATCTGCGAACTGCCCATTGATGGGCCCCTCAGGGACCCACTTGTAGATGTAAAGCTTCGGCTGACAGTAGTCATGTTGTTCGCCTTGGTGAGTCAGACTCTTCTCTGGCTGGAATTGAAATTACTTGCAACTTGAAATTACTGCAATGTGGCAGGGCAGTGCGGGACTCTTTTATACTGTAAAAATGGGGATGGTCAAAGAAGGAGTGGTAGGGTTAGCTCACCTAGGGGAGGGAACCTCTGTTCATCACTCTTTAAAACCATCAGGCACAGACATGCAATATGCCAGATCTGTAATATGTCCAACTCCAAAGAATGCACAAACACAAACACATAGCCAGGCTAATTTTATACCAAATTCTCTGTCAAGTATTATAGAAGAAACCAGCATATTATTTACTATGAATTCATATTTAAAGAGATGGCAACCTTTACTCAGGAAAGTATAGAAAATAAAATATACAAAGAAAACCTCATTGTTATTATGTCCACTTCTTAAAATGTCAGGTTAAATCTCTTGCATTTGTTTGCTCTTAAGACAAAATTAAATTAGACTAAAATAAAAATACATTTGCTCAAATGTGTACTAATTCATTTACATGAATGGCAATTTTCAGTTTCAAAGAGTCTGAATTTTTTCATATGGATTTGCACAACTGTCAGTAGACACATTCAGTTATTTTCTTTACCTGTAGTTACCTGTAGTTACTTGTTGTGTGATACACCTTTTGTTCAAAATCTTTGTGTCAATAAGGACAAAAAATCAAATTGTGCAACTGCAAAACTACTGTACATGGAGTTAATTCCTAGCTTCCTGCTTTGCCTTTGAAATTTCTCTCCTTGTCTTTGGATTTGAGTTTCAGTCGATAAAAAGCACGAATCATGAACGAATATGCACACGTCTGCTCCAGCCTCACACGTTTTAACACGCTGGGATTTCTTCACAGCATCGTAAGCATCCAATTCAGCCTGTTTGCCAGGGCTGTGAAAATATAAAAATAAAATTGAGGAGAACTGCAAACGGGTGTAAGTGTCATTTCAATGTCAAGGATGAGAGGCTAGAAGTATCTTTTTGATAGTTTTGTCAAAAATTAACTTCTCGATCAGATGATCGATTTAAGTACAAAAATGTAACAATAGAAGTATTGCTTAAAACAAATTTCCAGTTTCCTACGACTGAATAAGAATTGATTTAATCAGTATTTGACCCAAATGAAATAATAGCAATGCTAAAGGAAATGCCACCTTTTTGTGGGTGAAGAATCTGGGGCTTAACATCTCTGATGCTGATTTCCATACCTCTGGGCACCAAAGGTACAAGAAATATTTTTACAGAATTTTCACTGCCCAGAGGGAGCAACGTGTATGTAAAACGCCTTTAAACGAGAACATGTTGTCGCTTTCTTACCCTCATTCCTTGTGCTTAAGCATTAGCATGATGATACTTGTGTGGTATTTGTCCAGCGGCTCATTCTCAACACGTTATAGCAAATATTATGTTTATTCCCCACCACCACAGGAGAATTGAGAAATGACATTAAGATTCCGTTATAATGAAAATAAATGAACACAAACAGACTATGAATCCTACTGTTGTTTGTATAAAATATGTATACTTTCATGCGCTGCTGTGTACTTTTAAATTCAACTTTCAAACTTTCAGTTATTTTCCCACATTTTCTAGATGCTGTCAAAACCCAGAATTATGATCTTTTTTTGCATTTCCAGGTGTAATCCATTACAAATATTTCTTGTTCATAAAATAAATCTGTAGGTCTTTTGTTCTAACTGATTTTTGCCTTTGGTTGCCTCTACACTTTCTTCAGTCGCAGTATATCAGCGGTTCTGAAGTCTCCCTCTTTCTAATCTAGGAGGTCGTTTGGATCACTTGAGACACCAGCTTTGCTGCTGGAGAACCAAAACCCCATTTTGCTGGGCATGGCACAACCAATACAGTCTTGTCCTATAGTACTTGTGTGATCTTTCGGTTCCATACAACCCAACACAGGTTTTATCTTTATCCCAAGAGTAGAAGGCTAGGTTGGTCTATAGAGCATTGTCCTATAAAACTCTGCAGCTGTGAGATGGTCTTTGAGCAGCTGTGGCGGATTCAGGCTAGTGATCAATCTTTAAGTCTTGACAAGAAACACACCTGTTTACTTCAGCTCACAAAGACGCTAATTCTAGTTTGTCCCTGCCAGCTAGGCTTATAGTCTGAGGTTTAGAGCTGGGTGGGGATCATCATGATCAACTCTGGATAAACTGTTCTGTCAGGGCTGTCACTGTTGATTCACATGCATTCTTGTGATGTTGGTGTGCTGGCCTTCAGGGATCCCTCATGCCTGAGTTCCCACCTGCCTCTCCCATTTGTAGTCCTGCTGGAACTTTCTAGCTTTTTAATTGCACCCTCTCTGCTGGTTTATTTTGCTGCTTTTCTGTTCTACAGCTGCTCATACGCTTTTTTTTTCCTCCTTTTCTGTGGCGTTAGACTCACAGGTCCGGATTCAAGGGAACCCCACGTTTGTCTGCTGGCCTACCTGTCTTTCTCCTGCCCTGCCACCTGTGCCATCCTGCCTGCGTGCCATGTGCCTGAAACACTTTCCTGCCTGCCTGATCCAACATGCTCCTGCCAACCTGTGCTGTTCCACCCTCTCTCTGTTTAATGAGCTTGTATACTGCCCGTTGCCGGCCATGGACGATGGCCTGGCTTATTCTCTGGGGACCTCAGCCCAGGGGCTTTGTGAAGTGGCTTGAGGCTGTGCTCCTTGTTAAAGTTCTGTTAATTTTTTTAAGTGCCTTTCACAATACAGTTGCCCCGAAGCACTTCCAGTTTTTTACAATTGCAATCTAGCATTTCCAAGTTCTGAAGTCACCTTTTCAAAACTCCTCAAAGTGAGCATATCAGCAGTTTATGTAGGCTAAACTGAGGATCTTTTTTTATTTCTTTGACACAAAATACATTCAATGACCACATCACAGCTGCAGGAATGCAGGTAAGGAATTAGGTGGATTATTCCTGTTTTATCATAGAAGCCCCACATTCCCAGCTGACAATATAGATTTGAGTTTCAGTGGATAATAGGGTGAACACACAGCATGAAAAACGCACACATCTGCCGCGAGCTTACGTTTCAATGCGTTCATTTCTATCACCACGTCAGAAGTTTCTTACTCATTTGCCTGTGTGATGCGAAATACGAAAATTCGGCCACAGCAAAAATCAGCCCAGTGATTAGTCAGTCTTTCAGTGACCCCGTCCAGATTAGGTGATTAGAAGATGGATGATACTTTTGATACTTAATATTTCGCTCCGAAGATTGATTTAGTTTAGGTACAGAACTATAACCTAAAGACTTTGTTTTGTTACAAATTTCCAGATTCCTCTCAGTAAATAAGAGGTAGTTTATTCAATACACCACATATCTAGATAAAATACCACCAAATTAAGAAAAGAAACGTTATCCCATTACAAATAATTATTTTAGTGAATTTTCACTGTATAGAAATGATAACCAGCTCAGTGAAACCCCATTCAAACATTTCATTCTTTCCTTCACCTATATACCATACAGATTTTATTTGTTAAATAATTAACACAAACCCTGCAAGACATTTTTTTCACCTAGTGAAATTTTTTTTTTTTTTTTTCTGGATTGGACATTCCATTTTCAGCAAAAACTGTAAGCACTGACTCATTCAGCCCATGCTGATGTGTATTCATAAATTGATAGCGTGAAGGCACTTGCTTGCTGTTTGACTAGAAGCTTTTTTTCCAACTGGCTTCTGCGAAATAATATGCCTACTCAGCACCATCACAACAGAACCGAGGGACTGCATTTTGATTCCATTTGAAGGATAATAATAAATTGATCACACCCTGTGCTGCTTGGGATGAGCTCCTGCCCCCCTCAGGAGGCTGGCCTGGCTTTATTCCTGGATCCCTGTTTGAACATTTACGAACTTGCTAAGAATGTGCATTGAGAGAAAGTTGACTGCTCCTTACCTGCCCTTTTTTGTGTGTCGTCCTTAGGGCTGTTGCATATCTTCAGTCATCAACTATCATCTAACCACTCATGGTCAGGGTCACAGAGGGCCTAGAAGCCACAAACTCCACATATGCATAGGAAAGGTGAGATTTAAACCTCCAGCCCTGGTAGGGGGGGGCAACCACGGTAACCACTCAGCCACTGTACCCCACCTCGAAATATTGTCATCTCATGTTAATGACAGCAGATTTCATGCAAACGCTACGATTTCCTTTAATGCTGTTCTTAACGAGGAACGTTCTGTGAAGTGCTGTAAAAAAGGGCAAATTAAAGTTTTGAAAATAGGCAAAATGTGTTGAAAAAGTTACTTCCTATTTGGAATATTCTTGCCGATTTGTGCATTACGTTCATCGCATCGCTGCTAGCGAAATTATATATCGCCTTAACAGGAGTTTATCGCAGGATCGCGTCAGTTAATTTACCATACACAAAAGTACATTCACAACTGAGTAATGCAAACCGACACATTTGCTTTCACTTAAAGTTTACTTGAAGTATTGATTCACAGGGTTTAGTTTCAATGATGGCAACCGGCTTTTATTTATAAAGAAACTTTCTTAAAAAAATGAGGTCGATTGACTAATAAAGGGATTCTCAATACCTTTTCCTCACGGATCACTATTTTTTTTATTTTTTATCAGTACTTAAAGAATTCAAATCCATGGGCTTGACTTGGGATGGCACCTAGGCATTCCAATCATAACAGAGTGGAACCACAACAGATCAAGGAGGGATGGAGACGTGACAGCTAGACATGATGGAACAATTCAAGAGCAAAGCACATTTTTACGATGAGGTACTGCTCAACAGATTGCAAGTCATCAACAAATGTGCAAGTAGTAACTATTACCGCTAGAGTATGGCAGGGAATTTACATCTCTTGGGGGCACTGGGAACAGATAGATCACATCCATTTCTGTATATATCTATAAGGACATTCAATTATATTCTATGTTTATACAAAGACATTTAGTAGCCAATATATACAGGTAACAGGCAAGATTATACACATTTTCAAAGCATTTTTGTGCTCTTTTAGTGTGCTTAACCAAGAGACTGAAGACTACGAGACATTTGTAGGGGCATGACAAGAATCTTGGTTCAAATTTGGGTTGAATTTAATCTTAGGCAAACCTGATAGGAACAGAGTACAGTTCTAGTTAGTGTGCAAGTTGCTCATAATGGCCTTTTCTCCAAAGATTTTTTTGTAGCAGTGTGCAAATTCAAGCTACTGTACACAGCACCCCCTCTACTCGTGGAGTGCATCTGTAATACAGCAGAGACACGTTAAATTCCTGAGTTTCCAGTGTCCACTACCCAATGACCAGGTCTCGCTTTTAAAAACTGACACGCCTGTTGATCCCGGTCATTTTGTCCCATAAAAAGCAGACAGTTACAGAGTACTCTTAATGGACTACATTGGCTTTCGGACATAAGCCGCCTGATTACTTAGATCCTCTGCCCTGCACAAGAAAAGGAAGTAGCCTGAGAAGAACAACACGACAGTGGCAGTGTTAGGAAACATGCGAGAGACTGAATTACTCTCCCACCAGTGGCATTGCCATCTTTTCCAGTGAGCTCTTTACAGCTGGCCTTCAGGATGGCTTAGCAAGGATAACAAGTTTACTATAGTTGCATTAATCCAGGAGCTCCCACATGGCTTCACAACTCTAAAACATGTCGGAAATCCCAAGGAGATTACGGAATGATAGCTCACACGAGGAACTGCTGGTAATTGTTCGAATATCTTTAGTGAGCAGAGTGAGGGCACTGTATGGAGGTCCTGGGTGGTCCACTACATTCAGCAAGGATTCCTTCTGAGCGTGGGTCAGGGAGCCAGATGACGTGTGGACTAAGGAGATAGACCGGAGCAGTACAGGAATGTGTGTGGATTGGCTAGAAACAACGGACCACGGGACTCACAAAATGTATCTTAATGGTGAGGTTTGTATATTTGACATTTTTCTTTTAGGAAATCATGTATACAATGTTGTATTCTTTTAGAGGCCCTAAATCCTGGCCATAATCTAGTTTCCATACTCGACATGGCAAGCCGGAGCCTATTATGGGATGCGTAGACCATAAGATGGAGTAGCTCCATTGCTGCTGTTCCATCAAACATTTGGTGGTACTGGTCCGTAAGGTTCCAGCTCGACAGGCTGATTGTCCTGGGATTTTGACTGTTTCTTCATTCTGATTGGCCTCACAGTAGCTAATGATGAAAATCCGAGTTCTAATTAAATTTTCCACAAAATGATCTAGTTCAAATAAGATCTGATTTTTTAAAATGAGTTACCATTCAGTGGCCTTTGATCCAGAGTGCCATCTACAGCCAACCAGAGGGATAGGGGCTCTAAATTCACAAGCACACCTAGGTCATCTACAATCTTCTTTTTAGATGACAAAACGAAGGTAAACATTTCAGGAAGTCCCTGAACCATCTTTAAAATGCTTAGAGCAGAATGGAGAACACCTTGTCTCAGCATGGTGCTGTTTGACACAGTTCATGTAACCCAAGAGGGAGACGGACTCTCAGCCCAGTTCTACCTGTGTAGGTCATGGTCAGTGGTTCACAATCACCACAGCTAGTGTCCCCAGGTCATACCTGTCAATTCTCAACCAACGTTACATGTAAAATGTTACCAGTGTATGTACGTTTTAACGATGTTATAACTGCATCTTCCAGCTGCGTTCCTTGTCTCACGCTGTCATCTCTGCAATGATTACAAGGGCTCTCCAAACCCCCAAAAGTCATAGCAGATCATAAGTAACGTGCCCGTCATCAGTGGTGGTACTGAATGTCACCCAGTAGAACGGTTCGTTTCCATGAGAAAACACTCAGTGTCGATTTGACAACAAAAATCTTACTATGTAGCCGTCCCAGCGTAAAATCAAATCACACACATCCCCTCTCTCTCTGCAATGCAGAACAAAATCCACTCTTCTCCACAGTTCTGCCAGTGCCCTGGAAGTGTGTGAGGTTCCCTACCGTTCTGGCTGAATGTTTTAGGTTCTCCCCACTTGCCGATCTCTCATTGTGCCCCCGTTTCTTAGACAAGTGACACGTACAGTTTCAGCTTCATTGATCAAATCGGGTTAAAAAGGCAAATGAAATGAATCCCAAATGTGGATGATCCTTAAATACTGCCGAGTCTTGTGACAAACTTCTCAAACAGCCAAACAAAGTCCCACTCTGACTCACGGTCAGGATAGGAAAGACCTGCTTACACACCTGTCCATAAACAGCTGGCAGCTATACAACAGTACAGCTTTCAGAAAAGAAGCAGATTCCTCAACTGATATACAGTATTTACAAATACCTGTATATCAAATACTTGTATGCATAAAGGTATGGATGCAGATTGCACTTCATGAGTAATCTATTTTACAATGTACATTTCATGTCTCAGGTGAAAAGTGCATCGTACTGCCCGTCTGTCCCATGCAGCTACCTCCCAGCGTATCTCTGTGCACACGCAGTAACGCAGACACCCATGCATACACACGTGGACGTTTGCACGTATGTGCACACGACGGTGAATTGTTCTTTTAAGTTTAAAAATAAGTGTGTGAGACAGCTCACTGGACAAAAAGCAGCATAATCTGACAGGTAAAAATATAACCAGACAAACTGTGGAATGTTAGTAGGTACAAGATTGGTAAACAATAAAAGAGAGAGAGAGAGAGAGAGAGAGAGAGAGAGAGAGAGAGAGCACTTAAGAAGGACACAGCAGAGTCTTGCTGTAAACCTGGGACAAGCCTGCCTAACACTGGTTCTCCTACACCAATTTGGATACATACTGAATACCAAACAGTCAAATCTTCAGTCCATTTTCAACTTCTCACAGAGGGGATTGGTGATCATTTTTTTTTTTAAAGAGCTTTTGGGGGATCACAACATGAAACAGTCAACAGGTATTAAGCCAAACCAAAGGTGATATGTGCAAAAAAAAAAAGAAAGATGGACCCACAATATCTAAAACTAAAACGAGGAATGTAAACGTGGACGTAGGTATAAGCAATGATCTGTGGCTTAGTGGAGATTCCAGTCGGACGAGGCAGGAGTGTCATACTCTTGGTCGATTTCACCCTTTCTAATTGCTCAGCCTTCTCTCTGATAGAAAATGAAGAACTCTTCAATTGTTCCAGCAAATCTAAGCTTGCAGCTTTATATAATGCACTGTTATTCTTGCAGGAAAAGTCAGGCAGTCCTGCAAGCCATCTGCAAGGGTTTTCTAGGGAAACGAAACACTGGACAAAAACTGCTAGTCCAGTGTACGCAGCTTCTCAAGTAAATCGAAAACCCTGTGTATTATTTACCTGCTCCACAATAACGAAAGGGAAGAAACGGGGAAAAGAGGGAAAACGAGACAAAACCTTGGGAGACTGAAGGAAAACTGTGTTGCCATTGGAAGGCTGCTCTTGTTATATCCTTGGTTTTCTGGAGATGCGAGTGTTGGCCTCCGCATGGAAGATACAGTATAAATGGCAGTCCGTTCTTGGTGGAATGCATCATTGTTGACTGTCTGAGAGCCAAGGTATGCCTTGGGAGCAGGCTGAAGTAGAGTAGATAAGAAAAGGGTGGAGAACAGCACAGGCAACTGAAGGAGCCAAAGTCTAGGAATGAGTGGAAGACTTTGCGTTCTTCATAATTTCTTCTCATTGAAAAAGACACAGTGCAGGGAAAATGGAGCAGCCGAGAGCGTAATCTTTAACCACCCCCAGATCTAGAAGAGGAACAAGAAGGACAGCTTGAGACATGCAGAAATACAACTGGAGATCAAGAAGGACAGCTTGAGACATGCAGAAATACAAC